>CAHIKZ030001119.1:220000-255000 GCA_903632075.3 Acanthosepion pharaonis | reverse complement strand
ACTTGACTTAGCTGAGCTTTGACAACACAGACAGCAGAGGATGGAGGTGGAAAGAAAATGGGTGATGGTGGGAGCAAGCCACACACACAAGCTGAAATCTTTTAAAGCCTTATGAGTGCATTCCAAGAAAGCAATCCATTTATCGACCACAATCAGCAGATGAACGAGGACTTTGAATTTGTATGACATATAAGGTAGTCTAATACTGTGATTGAATCTTAAGTTGTTAGTCTTAAGCCAGAATAGAGAAGAGCCTTGCCACAGTCTGGGGATTAACTCAGCAGATGTTGAACTCATCACTAGAGGATTAACAATACTACAGCTATTGGTTTGTCTTGAGTTTCCCTGGAATAATAATGACAAAAGAATACATCTCTCAAGTGGTTACATTACAAGAAAGCACCAGTGAGGTAGGGTTCAAACTACCACAATATATTACTGAATGAATTTTTGAGCTGACAAGAAAGCTAAACTTGATCAGGACATGAATGTTTAGTAGCGACAAAAGGATGACTGACATACAGGATATGGAGATTAAGCAGTCATTAATCTCAGTGACACTTAAGAATTTAATTCCTGATCATGAATGGCCATGGGAATGCATTAGTAAATCCAGGATCAAATATAGGATCAACAAAGATAATAATACAAACTGAATATCAAAAGTAAATTATACTGCATATCCACTTGAGAATACCAGAAACTCTAAGTAAAGCTACAATCCCTTTTGGCCTGGAACATCATGAGAGACCCATTACCATTGATTACTTAGCACCGTATAGTTAAGAATATCAGAAAATCCATCAGTGTTAACAATCAAAAAGGGTTATAACAATGGTTGCAGTCTCCTTAGAGATAGTTAAAAGCATCTAATACTGAAAACTGAAATTTGTATAGGAGGAGGAAAAATATTAGCAAATGGTAGAAATACTTCAATATTTGTCTACATTTCTGAGAAGAGGTATTGTAACTATTTACATTGTTCAAACTGTTGTCCTCATCTTTGTTGTCATAGTCACAACATTTTGGATGTTGTACACTCTGGCCTTCTTCAGATGATAGGAATTTCAAATTAAAACCTTTATTTCATCCACCAGGGTAAGTTGTTCTAGTTCCACATGCTATGCCTCTTCTGGATGTTTCAGTTTCAGTTATTTCCCTTAGTAGAAGTATTTGATTAATATTGAAACAAAAACTTTATAAAATTTGATTTTGCTCTTTTGTGGCAGTTTAGTCCAAGGGAAGTAATAAAGCTTGGCAAATTCAACACTTGAGGGCGTTTTGAAAGCAGAAGTAGAAGAAAGCAATGAGTCATCTATTTAACAATTTTCATCAAATGGATAGATGAATAAGTACCAGACAGTGGGGTTTTGACAAATGAAGCAAAACTTAGACTAAGCTGCATTTGGAAGAGAAGTCATAAACTTAGATTTTGATAAATCAAATAACAATGAGGAGACCAGTTACACAGATCATTCATTAGTCTCAGGATTGTGTTCCTCACTGGTTGTCTCATGATTTTATATCAGACAAAGATAACTTTTAGAGTGATGATTAAGAAGGTAGTCTTGCTGATCATTGTGAGTGCAGTAAGTTTAATCTTGATTGAATGTTTCACTCTTATGACCCATAGGCATTAAATAACCAAGAAAAGTTCTATATGCTGTAAGACAAAACAAAATAAACCAAACTGATTGATACAAATGACTTGGTAAGACTAACAAACATCATCTCTAGATTAAATTTAAACTAATTAAGCTTAAATTTTTCTTTAACTGACTGTAAATTTAACTAAAACTCAGTTATAATAAATTATAAAGCTATTTTAATTCATGATTAACATAATATCTATGTCTTATTTCAACCTTTCTTCTCATAATTATTTAACCCAAAACTACATAAAACAATAATCTTTATTTTGAAACATTCGAGTATACAATAATTTGTATAAATATATTACAATCACTATGCAAGATAGAAAAAATATAATTAACAAGACTATTATTGTTCATATCTTTATACTTACATATATAAAAAAAAAAATCTACAGTGCATATGGCAATTCTTTCTTTTTATGTGCCATGTCCTTTCAGGATGTAGGCAATCATGACTATCCATATCCCTCTATTCCTTGCAGCTCTCAATAAGTTACTTCCCTCTGCTACCTCCCCTAGACTACGTTCTCTCATCCACTTACTTTAGCCCACTAGATATGTCATGCATTGTCTTTCCTTGTCTCTCTTTCCCTCTATTGAACCTATGAGTATCAGATTTTCTAGGCCATTATGTGTCCCAGAAACTTCAGCTACCTCTTCCTGATGTTAAGTATAAACCTCCTTCTTGTTTACATCCTCTCTAACACATCATCATTGCTCACATGCTCAGTCCATGATACCCTTAGCATCCTTCTGTAGAACTACATCTCCATTGCCTCGAGTCTCTTCTTCATCTTTGAGGAAATCTTCCAACATTTGCTGCCGTAAAGAAGGACAGATATCACGTAACGGCTCAGTATTCTTTTCTTTGTTACCAAAGAAATGCTCCTGTATTGCAATACTCTGCCCAGCTTTTGGAATGCATCCTTGCCCATCCTAATACGTCTATGGATTTCAGTGTTGCACTTACTGTCCTCTGTCAAAACATGTCCCAGATATTTAAACTTCCGCATCTGCTTGATTCTCGCGTTTCTGACCTGCAAATCACATTTTGAGCTCATCCTTTTACTGATAAAACACTGACTATCACTATTTCATGACTGTATCAAGATAAAAAAAATTTCTCTTCAATGTAATATGGTTGAATTCCAAGTATTATTATATCGACAATAGTATTGGATACCTATGAAGAATAAGAAATGAACTGACTCAGTGAATATGAATGCAATCAGTAAATCTAATTGTAATAATATTTGTAATTAAGGAATGAGGTATTATGGTAACTTGCTAATTTCTCAAGGCTATCATTTTCATATTTGTTTTTATGCACATTTCAGCACTTGATAAAAAAATGTTTTACTTCTTCAGTCCTGTCTGAGTTGTAAATTTAATCACAAGGTTCTCAGTACTTGTTTGCAAAAAAATCCTTTGAAATGGAAAACACAAGTTAACCTTTTTGTTGATTGAATTCTTGCTTGTAACATACTGCAATATAAAAAGCAAATTGATTTCCTTCTCTGGCTGATGATAGATTAGGATGTTAATTATCCTATTATGAAAAATAGACACATGTTGAACTGAGTAAGGGTTGGTATATTTCCCATGTTCAAAGAATTAACTCCCAACAACTAGCTTCTTGCAAAATCACTTATCTCTAAGGAAAAATAAAGTGTTACTTTCTAAAAGTTCCTTGAAATGAGTTATCTCACCAGAGAGAAAGAACAAAAAGTTATTGCTGAATAAAATTCAGAAATGCCCATTCACTTCTAAAAAACTAATTACTGAGTTATCATTTAATCTTATTACTTATTATAAGCTATTTATCTGAATCCACAGGTGTATATCTTGAGAATTGATGAAGTCAAGTGAAGAAAATTTGCTTTTAAAATGGAAAAGATTTAGTAATAAAGCTTCTAGTGCAAATACTACATTTTTTTTTCCTTAACTTTATCTCCAAACTTCTTATCAAGAGCAAGTAACTAAAATTAGACAAACAGAATTTACTTAATGAATACAGATATAGCCAGTTAGGAATAAAATAAACTAATCATGGTTGACTTTCTTTTTAAAGGAATAGTTTTATGAAGTAGAATTTGATTGCACTAAACTTGAACTTCCAATCACAAATTCTAACAAACTATTTACATTTAGACTAATATCCTCATCTTTGTTGTTATAACAATGTTTTGACCATTGTTCCCTCTGGCCTTCTTCAAGTGTCTGTCATTCCAGGTCACCCTCAAAGAATTTCAGACTGGACCCTTTAATATAATCTAGAGAGATCAGTAGATTGTACTGTCCATGTCTAGGGATATCTTATCTTATTCTTATTTAGTATTGCTTTCACTGTGTAAGCCTGTACTCTCCATTCCATGGATTGAATTAACAATTACTATTGTCAATATTAATCCACTACACTATTGTCCAATGGGGCAATCCTGAATCTAGAACTTGGAGACTTAAACCTAATTTTCTTCTATCTTACATGATGCAGTCACACTTGATTGCATTCACTGTGGCTTCATTTTTCTTTATTTATTAATGGATTCCATATGGTATTTATTACTATGCTAGATCTACTGAATTCTTTAAAATTCTATTTATTCTTTCATTCTGACTATTGCTCCAAGGCAAATTTATTTACTTCAAAAAAGTGGTATCATGAATAATTTTTAGATTTCCTATATTACATTTAACAGCCATTGAACAACTAAAAAAACATCTCATCTAAAGATCAGAATTTGATTTGATCACTAAAAAAAAAGTAACACTACAAGATAGAAAATTTAATATTTTATTAATCTTGGTTCTGTTTAGCCTAATTGAGGAGATGAACTCCAAGTTTTGTGCAAAGATAGGATCAAGAAATTTAACAAATATTAGTTAAAATTTTATGTGTATTTTCTGATCTTTGCTTTTAAAACTGACTTATTAAAAACTAGCAGCATGGCCCAGCATTGCCCATGCTTGATTCAAAAATAGTACGACTAATACAGCAATCGCTATCACTTGACTTAAAATATTTTTGCCCTTCCTTGCCTTTAGAGGAGTGCCCTTTGCCATGCTGATGTTGTTACATGCCTTACTTCTTGCCTATATCACACTGCCAACTTTTTCTAAGCTCTTTAGTAAACATTAAATCTGTTACGAAAAAAGAACTAAACAAAATAAACACAATATGATCAGCTTTAAAAAACTGGGAAAAACATTTTTAAGGGTTGACCGATTGTTGATTTGCACTCTGTTTGGGGGGTGCTCAGAGTTGAAACTTCACATGATGACTCCCTATGGCCTCTTCATAAATCCGCTCAGTTTTCGCTAAAAACCGACATGCGGTTCAGACGCAATCTGGGCGTATCGGTTTTTGGGTTTTATCGATTTTCCGCGCTGTTTAAGGGTCCATGGTCATGAAACTTCTGGACAACACTTCTAATGGTAGACTCTAAAAGGGTGTCAAATTTGGTTGAAATGCGATCATTCCTTCTATAAGCAGAATTTTTTCAATTATCAATTTTTTTGATTATCGATTTTTTTGGAACCTCATTCCGAACTCAAAAATTGGGCTCCATTATGTCCTTACGGCAGCCATTTGCAAACTTGTGTTGAAAACTGCATCGAAATCGGGTGAGAAATGCGGCCTGAGTGAGGTAACAACACCCACGACAGACACACAGACAGACAACATGAGAAATATAGATAGTAGATAGATATAATTTTTTTATGCCAGTAATTTCTAGTTGAGGTTTGTTTACTAAAAACAAATAGATTTTTTCATTATCATTTGTATTGCATAAATACAAATATAACTTTCTGTTTTAATTATTTTTCCAACTATAAAAATATATGAAAACAGTAATCTCAGTTTCCTGACAATATGTTTTTATTATATATATGATGGGCTCTCCTGTCATATTCAACATATGAGGGGCAAGCAACTCAGTTCCTAGGAACCAACAGCCCAGACACCAGCAAATATGATTTGATTATAGTGGTGAAGGCTTTGTGCAGAACCAATCACACTTTTTGAAGGGCCGAATACAGAAACCTGGTGCACTACATGCTACAAGTTCCTCAAATGACCCTCCACAGGTTTTGAATTCTGAGTTGACCTTCTAGACCAAGTGCCATCCAAGACTATAGAACCCAGTCTGTCCTGCTATTTAACCATATCTGGAGGGAGAAGAAGATTACATTCACTTACATGCTAATACCGTTTCCCAAGAGTATTAGCATGTAAGTGAATGTTATGGCTTCGGCTGAAATTCAAACTTGGCTCTCCAAGCTGCTATCCACTACTCTACCATGCCTCCTAACATTATATAAGAAACATTTTTAATCAAATTTCCTGTTTAACCCATTAATACCTAACTAAAAATCTAGTATTAATTATAAAAATTAAAATCCCATATTAATTATAGGCTTGTAAAAGTAATTCCACTGTTAGTTATAGTTTTATAAAAAATCCGATATTAATTATCACTTTCTACTTATTAATGATCACCATCCCATTTTTGGGGGCAGTGGACATTAGTGAGTTAAAAGTATCTTCTGGGCCTGTATACATGGTTCAAGTAGGTAAGCAATAATTTACATCTTGTTATTCTTTATATATTTAAATGCTTAAATGCAGTAACACTATTTTCTTTTGCTACCAGAAACACCTGCCAGAATTTTACCATAAAAGCTAATGATTTTCACTGCTGTATGATTATAACCTAACACTTTCACAGAATCTATTTCCTGGCAAATCTCTGCCCTCATTTCATGAATTTATTGACAAGTAAATATTTCGTTTAACTTGTGACTCCCTTCAGTCACTTCAAAAATAAAAGCTCCACCAATTGCGGAGCTTTTATTTTTATCAAATTTGGAAAAAAAAAAAAAAAAAATTTTCAGAATTTAAAAAAAAAAAAAAAAAAACATCTCTCTGGCAAGAATTTCAAGGAATATAAGATTTTCAATTTAGGCTTTTAATCATAAACAATTTTCTGCTTTTCTTTCAGGTAAAAGATAAAATAATTCACTTTAATAGTATCATCAGCTGGTATGCATGTAATATTACCACTAATACTACCATATGTCTGTAATATTACAATCAAATTTGCTTTGATTTTTTGGGCAGTATTTTCACTAACTTATACCAGTTTTTGACAAGACTTCTCTGAACATTATAAAGGATGAAAAAAAAAATGATCATATGATTATATAGCTGTAATGGTAGGTACCTTTCACCCAAACAGATTAGTTTTAAAGAAAAGAAGTGAAATAAAAACAAAAGTTTCTCATGTCAGCCTTTAGTGAGAATCTAAACATAGTGTTTGCATGCATTCAAGACCTGTTATCTCCTATCTCCTTGTCATGTTAAGATATCTTTTGAGTCTACCCGATTTGTTCTCGTTTTTGTGCAATACAAGTAGGTTAGGCTATATGTTCAAGATACAATCATTTAAGCAAGATGGAAGGGATCAAGGCTCAAATCTCTTTCCAGATAAATACAATGTTTTGTTCACTGGTAAGAAGAAAAAATAAGGAGGTTTTTTTCCTTAGACAAAAAGTGAATAAATGAAAAGCAAAATCACAAAATATAAATTCTTCCACCTTGTTGGTTTCTTATCTCAAAGAAATGGCTGTAAGAACTTCTATGACAAATTTGACCCCATTGTAATCAGAAGTTTCTGGTTTTAAATATCAAATAAAAGAGTATGAGAAAAATACCAAACCATAAGTAACAGATGTTCAGTTTGATAGACTATATATATATATATATATATATATATTGTATAAAAACGTTTTTAGTAGAATTATTGGTAAATTATACAAAGTCAGAATACAGTATGGGTGTAAGCTGAAAAGCAGTTTTAAAAATTGAAGTAAATTTGCTTACTGCTACTTTTTGAGATATTTGATGTGAAAGGATTCCAGCTATGGGTTAAATAGCAGGACAGACTGGGTCCTATAGCCTTGGTTAGCAACCAGTCTACTGCAGAAAGTAACCGCAACCTGATTCTGGAATTCTTCTCTCAAGTCAATCATGAATCTAAAAGAGAGATGATTATCCAAGCATGCATCATGCATGGCACCTAAAGTAAGAATGATATGAAAGGAAAAGAATTTAGTCTGATTTGCATAAAGGTTTTATATTTGATGTGTGTGTGTGTGTGTGTGTGTGCATGCATATGTGCGCATATTTATAAGGATAGTTCATTCCATTTCAAGATTATGTGCATTGACAGATATACAGACAGGTGATAATAAATTGGTAAGTGGATAGAGATATATGCAACATGTTTATAGATATTAATTAAAGATTGGACACATATAGGAAGAAAGTAGCAGAAACTCTTGAAGCAGAAAAGATGGCCTTGCTTTAAAAGTCTGCATTTGAAAAGTTGCTTATATACCAGAGTTAAAACAGCAGAACAATAAATGATATTTAAGATGGGGATATGAGCTGGCCAAACATTCAATACAGTAACACCTTCATCGACTCGACTCTATTCCGATAATCATGATCTGTGCCATGGAGTTTTGTCATACTGAAAAATCTTTCACTGATCCAAATATGGTTTCAATTAGTCCTTTTGCAACTGGATGCAACTGGCACTATTGAAGCTACAGTCATTTTTTAATCCATTTTTCTTGAATCATCACTTTTTATGCATCCCAAAAGCATCAGACTCTTATCTCCAAACAACCCTGTTTTCATCAAGACTCATTATGCTTTCTTGTAGCCTTTCTGACAAATTTTATCTTATTTGAATTCATCTACATCCTAGTTTCATTACTCATTCTGATTTTACTCCAACTATATGTATCCCATAATTCATACTAGTTTAAACATTCTTTACACAATGCTTTTTGTCTAATGGTGATTTTTTTTATCTGAAATACACTCATTCAGTCCATGTTCTTCCAAGACAGACATTGCAAAATCTACTGACACTAAAATGGAGAAGAGGTATTCATATGTAACTTGGAGTCAATATTATACACACAAAAACACATATATGAGCGATGTCTGAAAAGTTCTTGGCCTGACCCTGTTGAGTTGTTGGGAGTGTTCCCGCGTGTGTGTATTTGAATAAAGACAAACACAGTTGTAGGGATAAATACTGGTGTATTTGTAAGAGGTAATTAACAACAGAGTGATTAGTAATAAGGAACGCCGGTTAGTAAGTAACAATAGTAAAAGTCTACAGTCCAACGGTATGTAATGGTAGCCTGATCTCGACTGCTGTCGCTGAACCTGATCCTCGCACAACACAACTACTCTCTCTAGCACTGACTTATATCTTATAGGGATAAGTCCATTATCAGTCAGAAAGTGGGTGCGCCCCAACAGACCCACATTCCAAAATCAAATTTTTTTTAAGCCCTTCCTGGTTATATTTAGGGTCTCAATCCCAGCTTTGATACAATCAGATGTCTAGCTATATTAATGAGCTGTAAAACAGCAAAACAGTCTTTCTGTGGATGGATGAATGAGTGTATATATATATATATATATATATATATATATATATATATATATATATATATATATATAGAGAGAGAGAGAGAGACAGGTATGTATATTTAATCCCTTCTTGATCTGGCCAAAAACATTTCAGTGTGTGTGTGTGTGCACACACACCGTTTTATATATATATATATATATATATATATATATATATATATATATATATATATAAAAAAATGCCACTATTCTATGGCTATTGTTATAACACACTCTTACTTATATAATGTACTTCATATAAGGATTCTCTATACATAATGCTTTGGCTACTTGCCGTTAGGCCTGAAGACTGACTCCAAATAGCTACTAGTCTTACCTCTGACCTGGAGGTCTTTATAGTAATGGACTAGTTCATATAGTCACTGAGGGTGCACTATTCACTCCACAACACACACACTATATATATATATATATACAACACACACACACAGACAGACATGTATATCACAATGTAAAAATGAAAATTAATTAATAGAAAGTAGGATAAAAGCCTTAAGTCTATGTAACTGTTTTTTAGATTAATCATGTCATCTTCTTCACTGGAGAAAAGAGAAACCAAAATAAATTATGCTTTCTTGTGACTATGACAAAGAATAATTTCATAATCCCAAATACATTATTAGATACGAATCTATATTTCCCTTTAATATTTTATCATTATAAGATTTCAAAGACATTCAACAAATTTGTATCCTTACTCTGTTCTCATCACTTTTGTTTTTGCTTTGTTACAAGCAGTCAAACTAAAGAGAAATTTGCATTTTCACTAAATAATAACTTAAAAATCAATGATATTTTCAAAAAGGAAAAAAAAATTCTTTTAGCTTAATATATATATATATATATATAGGAATGAAAATGTTTGCAACGGCTTAACAAAATATTTTGAATGGAGTTTTGAATAAGCAATAAAACTAATAAATAAACCACAATATATAACAATTCTAAGAATTAAGGGAAATCAAAAATAATTTCGATAAAAAAAAGAAAGCAATACAAGTTTAATGCGTATTAAAAAGAGACATGGAAAAAAGGAGAGATTTAAAATGTTTATATTTGGGATAGATAACTTGAGATGTCGCCACCTTCAGTTTGCTTTTCTTTTTCCTTCTCTAACAGAATAATAAACTCCTTAGGAAGCTTTAATAACTTTAAACTTTTACAAATAACAATTCATTAATATAAACATTGTTTTTGTTGCTTTATTCCAGCCCTCAAAATCAATATATATATATATGTTCTAACTTAGGGAACGTTATTGAATAGAATAATCACATGAAGGTTGGTAATGAACGATAATACTTAGGACAACAACAACATATATAAGATTCACCAGTGGCACATAGAAAAAGCAGTCAACTGTTAGAAGTGAGTTAAATGAATTCCACAATGAATCTCCAACTGCAGACCAACATACAGTATTTACTACTGTATTTATATGAATGGGGATATACCCATTATTGTCTGTAGGTATGCTACAACAATATATATTATTGATTTTATCATATGCCATAACTTGTTCCAGTCCCCAAATATTGATTTCACTGTTTCAGTCAATAAATCCAAGGATACTCATTGAATTGACTTGTCTCAGCACCCCCACAAAATTTCACAGGTATTCATTTCATTGATTCCAGTGATTTGTCCCAGCCCCCAAATCAATGGATATTGATTTCAGCATCTACTTTGATTTGTCCGAAATCCCCCAAATCCAGGGATATTGATTTCATTGTTTGTACCAACTACAAAAATCAACAGTTACTGACCTTATTGTTTCATTGCCTTGCCCCCCAACCCCCAAATGAAAATTGATATTGATTTGTTCTTGCCATCAAATACACATTGATTGGTTTCAATTGATTTGTCTCAACCCCCAAATCAATGGATACTGATTTCATGGCTTCCATTCTATTCTCCCAGCCCCCAAATCCGATGACATTGATTCTATTGTTTTTACTCACTTGTCCCAACTCCCCACCCACTAATGCAGAGATATTGATTTCATTGTTTCTGATAACTTGTCCAAAGCCCCCAAATCAATGAGTATTGTTTTCTCTGTTTCCATTGTATTATCCCAGCCTTATCCAATGATACTGATTCCATTGTTTTCACTGATTTGTCCAAGTTCCTAGATTCATGCATACTATTTTCATTAAATTAAATTCTGCTGGTAGCATTCTTATGTAGAATTACAAGAAATTTAGGTGACAGTTTTAATTGCAACCAGTTTAAAGTAAGAAGCAATCCAGTCTGTTGTTTTTCTCACTGTTGTGGGTGGAGAATGGACTTTAATAATTTAGGTAAAAAGAAAAACTTGGCAATTATCTTGCAGTCTTCTAAAGACTTAATTTTGAAGGAAACATGTAGCTTATGTATCCTGCAAATATTATATGCACTATCAAAAGACATGCAATTAGAAAATCATTATAGACCAAATTATAAAAGGAGAAACAAGTCATAGAGGCATTTCTTTGAAAAGAAAAATATCATTTTGGATAGATGCTTAGACATTGCCAGGGAATATGGAATGTTCAGAAAGCAATCCCAGTCTAAACAGTACAAGTGTCAACAGAAATGCAAGTTAATAGACCGCTAGATATAAAATACACAACACTGAAGATATCTTAGACTTAGATGGAGGTAAAGACAAAAAGTATCAAAGGTGTGAGGAAAAAGCCCTATTCCTGAAAGCAAAAACTATTTTGACATAACTTTTCATACAAAAAAGTTATTATGCAGTGATGTGCAAGATGAAAAAAGCAGATATATTGGAAATGAATAGAATGATGAATTTGTTTTAGCTACAGTTTTAACTGAACAAAAACCAACAGGTTGTACTGGTGCTGTTCATGAGAAAGACATGAGTTGTTGATAAGTGGCAAAGACAGTGAGTAAAATAATGGCAGACTACAAACAGTTCTTCAAAGAATAAAAAAAAAAATTAATGAAGAATGTGTCTTTATTGTTGACACCATCAAATTTCTTGGGCACATCATTTCCAAGAAGGTATATTCCGGTTTCAGCCAAATTAAGTGATAAAATAAGTAAACTACCAAAACCACAAAATGGAGCTAAAGTGACCAGACAACTATGTCTGGTTAATGACATAAGAAAGCTTTCACCCAAATAAGCTAAAAAACATGACATCTCCAAGATATTTTTGAAAAAACAAAATTAGAAACCACTTGAACTTAAAATGATCCTGAAGAAAAAGCTTTTCAAGATTCTGAAATGACAATTGTACTCTATGAATGCTGATTTATTATAGTTCTAAGAAACTGACCATGATTTTAACCAATTTATCATCCTAAAGTATCAGGTGTCCCAGTTCAAGAAGAAGACTAAATGCTTGTCTTCTATGCATCAAGGTCATTCACTGACACTCAAGTCGTAAAAGATGTGCTGGCACTATCATTGGGAAAGATTTGTTGATATTCTTGTCAGACTTGTTTTACATTTGAAACAGATCACAAGCCTCTTCTTGCTTTGATGAAAATTAAGCATTTAACTCCCTGCATCCAATGATCCAAGATAAGAATGATACACTTCAGATCATTCATATTCTTGCTTTCTGCTAAAAAAGATCACTTTATGGAATTCAAGTCTCAAATTAGTTTGAAGGTAGTTAATTCCTGCTAGTGACCAAAACTACAGATAAGATCAAAAGAGGAACAAGATGCTGTTTACAGTATTTACATTAGTCGGACTATTGTCCTCATCTTTGTCGCCATATTTGTCACAATGTTTCGGCCGTTGTACGCTCCGGCCTTCTTCAGGTGGTTCAAATTTCGAACTGAACCCTTTATTTCGATCACTGGGGTAGACTGTTCTAGTTACATGTGCCATGTTTGATGGATGTCAGTTATCTCCTGCTATAGCACAGTGGATAAAGGCGTTGGTTAGATCCAGTGACAGACCCAAAGAAGGTGAGTTCAATACCTGGTTAAGGCAGTGGAGAACTTTCAGAGGGAAAATTAGCAGGAGATAACTGATAACTGACATCCATCAAACATGGCACGTGGAACTAGAACAGTCTACCCCAGTGATCGAAATAAAGGGTTCAGTTCGAAATTTGAACCACCTGAAGAAGGCCGGAGCGTACAACGGCCGAAACATTGTGACAAATATGGCGACAAAGATGAGGACAATAGTCCGACTAATGTAAATACTGTACATAATACCTCATCTCAGAAATATAGACAGACTCTGAAGATGCTGTTTGCAGACTAGGAAAAATTGTCAATAACCAAATCCAAGAAAAGTAAGGAGTGGTTCAGTATGGAAAACATGCTAGACAGTATGAAATCGTATATGGACTCATTCTATTTCAAACTTTCCTAGTCATTCCTGCAAAATTCATTTCTACAAAATATATTCTTTAATACTTGTATGACAGACAATTTAGTATTGTGAAATGTTGAGCATTTGCCAGAAGATGCTTGGTGGCCAGAAATATCTCAAAGTGACCAAAAAATTATTTTAGACTGCCAAATTTCAGAGAATTAAAGAAAACTTAATACAGACACCACAGGCTAAAAAAATTCAGAGTAATTTATGGCAGAAAGTTAGAACTTAATTTAATACAAAAAAAAGTTCTCCATATGAGCTCATAGTAGAAAAACTCTTTTCTTTAGATAGAAATTGTCCAAACTACTATAGCTGTTCTCACTGGACACACCAAACTACTATTTATCAGTTATGGAATTATTGAGATATTAGCCTTGGATAATAAATCTTACTTTAACTCTTGGGATTTTGTATAAATTTGCAAAATCATACTACTTCACTCACCCGAGAAGCAGTCCATTGCATCTACAATGGATAAATCAAAAGAGCTGTCAAAAGTAAGAAAAGTTCCTTAACAAGGTAGACAATGCATTCACAGCTCTTTTGAATTATTGTCCAGCACAACTTCAACATAGGGAGAATCCTATAGAATGGCTGATAGCAACAAAACTAAGAATGAAAATATCATTCTATCCCTAGGGTATCTGTTGACACAAGATATCAAGGGCTGTATAAAGGCTGATAAAATGAGTCAGGTATTGCGTTATCAGATCCCATAAAATTCCATACAGGGAACATGGAACAATCATACCAGACAGTGATCACTGTCAAAAAAACTTGCAGAGCATACTGAGTAGCACAGGCATCATGTGGGTGGACATTATACTGCTGAAACAGAACATTGTCTTCCAGTTGAAGGAATGATAGTCGGATAGGCTGAACAATGTTCTAGATGCACATGATGCTGGTCAGCATTTCTTTCACAAACATCTAAGGCAAATGAAAATTCTAACATATAGTAGTAACCCACACAAAAATGCCAGGGATTGGGCTTGTGTACCATTGTTGTCCTCTAAGTCTCAGTCAAACATAAAAACAATCATCACTTTCATGAAGGCCAAATCTAATCTCATTGTTGAACATTCACTAACTTCACTAACTATCTTGTGATACCAGTGGAGATATGGACAATCATGTTGTGAAGTTTAATATAAGTCTGGCTAGACATCTTTCCATTTTTTTTTTTAAACTTCATTGGGAATTGTTGGTATAGTTTGAGGTCTTTGGTTATATGGGTCTTAGCTCTTTAGAGATCTCTCTTTTGGTGTCACTGACAAAGATCCTTTGTGAGAGTAAGGTAGTCACATTGAATAATTTTCTGATCTCTGCAGTAATTTGTTTTTAGTGTTGAATTTTGGATGTCATGGTGTTGAATTTTGGATGTCATGGTATTGCCTCCTTGGTTAATAAATAATTGGTGACAAATTTTGTGATTTTTTATTGTTTCAATTTACTGAGAGTTAGCCATGGACAAGGTTTAGGTTTTCCTAATGTTGCATTGATTTCTTTTATAAATACCAGTTTCCTGGTCCTGTTTTTAGTAGCCACTCAAAAAGTGCTTTGTATTTAACTAGTTAACTGGTATTGGTTGGAATTGGTGACTTCTGCTCTGACTTCTATGATTTTTAATGCTTCTAGTATGTTTCCTCTATGGTAATGGCAATATTAGCCATTTCCTTATAAAGAAACATTCAACATTCATTGAGTGAGCAGCCAGTGATATACATGTTATGCATTTCTTCACTCACTGGCTGGGATCAAAGTGTAGTATCTGTTCTCCTAATCTCAAAAGGTATGGTAATATTAGCTGTTTCTTTATAAGAAAATATTTGGTATTCATTGACTGAGCAGACAGTGCTACTTTCAGTTAAAATTAATAAAATCTTTCTACTAGTAGAGTTATTTCTTTGTGATACAAGAGAACCTGTCCACGAGTTTCTAAGAGGTATGGTCCTCAGTAAGACCTTAATGCTTCATTGATTCAAAGCCATTTTAATCATAGATCTATAAAGGTGATTGTTTACATCTGACTGTTTAGATATTTCGGAATAATTTGGTACCATGTATGACATCCACATTAAAGTCTAAACTGAATAAAAGGGTAAATGAAATGAAAACAGCTAATTTTGCTATTATCTGGAAACTATTTCTTTAACAAAGAACCATGTTTACAATCAACCCTTTGAAAACTACCAAAACATAATAATTTTTATGATTATTTTATTTATTTCTTTTTCAATATTCTAATTTGTTCATTACATTTATTCTGTAAGGTTTAAATTTTATTCAATATCCATTCTGTGCAACACTTGAATTTATCTAAATATCAAAGATTGAATGACTAATTTATTTTTTATAGCTTATAAACCTTTTGCAGGCTATTTAACCCAGAAATCTTTGAAGATAATAATGATTTATTAATCTAAGTCATATTAATTAACCTATAGCTAAGGGGAAGAGGTAGATTCAAATGTGAATGTAACAAACCCAACTGGAATTGGAACTTGGTTCTCCTATTTCCAATTCCAGGCCATTATCCATTACACCACTTGCATATCCAAGCTTACAACACTTGGTATTCTCAACTGGTCACCCATCTAGGTAGTGACCAAGTTTGATGTTGCTTGACTTTGGTGATCATACAAGAACCTGTGTTTGAACAGGATATGTCTCTAAGCCAAAATATCAAAGAGGTTTTTAAATTTTTTATTTTGATAATCTTACAAGCAGATTTAGATATTCTTCATTTACTTCTTCTCTTCTAAAATAATCTGTTCCGTTTCACAGAATTTTCTGTATTGTCCATCTCCATTAATGGCAAAGCCATTTTTGAAAATAAACCTTATCCACAGTTACTTTCATTTTATCTATAATGATGCACTAAATATGCCGCATTAAACAACTTCTCAGGCTTTTATATATATACACAGTTTTTAATGTCTAACAGGATGGTACAACAAAAGCAAAAGAAACATGAAAAGAAAACATGCCAAATGATACAGTGAAAGAACTACAGAATGTATTAAGACATCAAAAATAAAGAACTACAGAATGTATTAAGACATCAAAAATAAAGAACTACAGAATGTATTAAGACATCAAAAATAAAGAACTACAGAATGTATTAAGAATCAAAATAAAAAGAACTACAGAATGTTAAGACATCAAAATAAAGAACATCAAAAAAACTACAGAATGTATTAAGACATCAAAAATAAAGAACTACAGAATGTATTAAGACATCAAAAATAAAGAACTACAGAATGTATTAAGACATCAAAAATAAAGAACTACAGAATGTATTAAGACATCAAAAATAAAGAACTACAGAATGTATTAAGACATCAAAAATAAAGATCCCACTATTCAGAGATTTGTTATTAAATATTCAGTCAATAGAATTGTTAAATACACAAGACATTAAAACTAGAATTATAAGACATCAAAAGATTCTTACACTAGATATGGCTAGATTTATCTGAAAACTCATAAAATTATTGAAGAATTATTCTTTTCAAGCTTTTGAATTTAACACTAGTTGGATAAATTTGATATTCTTATTAATCTACAAATTAATCCAAAATTATGAATTGACTGATTTGTTTTTACTGCTTATCAACCCTTTGTGGATTATTCAAAGCTGTAACATATTTTGGATTATTTTTTTGTGTAACAGAATATTGCATTAACAATTTTTTCAAAATAATTTTTACATATATAAGTCCTACTATTTAACCCATAGTTGGGGAGAAAGTGAATTCATACCTTCTCAAGAGTATTTACATTTAAGCAAATATTACAAACTTAACTGGGGTACAAACAAGCTGCTATCTATTACATAACCCATACATCTAACCTAAACTTTTAAAGTTTTTATCAAGGATTTCAATTTACTATGTAAGTGTAATACTAAACTGGATGAGTGTGTTCCTCAGGTCAGTTGAACCAAATTTGTTTTTGCTTTACTATATAAAATAGGCACCTAGCTGATAATGTCCAAGCCAGAGATCTAACTTATGACCTTTATTTCCATATTTCCATAATTTTTTTTTTTATTTTGACTTTCTGGTTATTGGAAAAATCAAGACCTCAAAAATAAATCATGTTGTTAGTTTACATTTATGGTTGGTCGGATATACGACATGTCCACCCATGTTCAATTATTCTATGTCGATTGTTTTTCATCTAGAATTAAATATGTAAATCTAAAAGGACTAAAATCATAATGAATTAAGAGTTTTCATGTTAGCCTTTCTATATTTATTAACACCAAGAACATTTCCATAAATTTTGTAATGTTTTCTATATTTTTTTTTTCTTTTAGGAAGTAGGATTTAAATATAAAAATGAAAGTAACATTTATAACATTCAAGAATTAGTTTCAACAGGTGAAAATGGCATCTTTAAGACACTTCCTCACTAACAAGGAGAAAATAACTCTTGCTATATAACAATAATGTCATAGTAAATGTATTTTAACAGTATCAGCTGTCAAAGAAAAAGAGAAAAAAAAACAGCCAGATTGTACTGTAGTTCAACCATCAAGTAAAGCAATCTAAATTTTTGAAGAATGACTTAAAAGAGAAATTAGTTATTTTGACAAGAGCTCCGACTGGATGTTTTTATGGACCATAATATAGTACAGAGGTTATTTATTGGGAGGTTTCTGATTTGGTCAAGTTTTTTAATTGGAGAATGGTCTTCTGTCGCCAGTTTTTTTTCAAATATATTGATTTGTTTTTTTCTTGCAGAGAATTTTCGAAGTTTGTGTCTAGTTCTACTTGGTATTTTCTTTGAGAAGGATCATTAGCATGGTTGATTTTGGAAGCTTAGGCAGTTCTTCCCAATTTGGCAGGGTGGGGAGTCTCTTTTGGGTTCACTGACAAGAAAGAATCTTTGGTAGAATGGAATGGTCAGATAAGAGACTTTGGTTTGGTAAGTGATTTTGAAATGGCACAAGAGAGGCCTTGGTTAATAAAGAATTAGTGACATGTTTTATTTTTATTTTCAGGAAAATCAATGACAAAGTGAAAAAAAAACTTACATGTGACATGTTTTGTTCTTTCGGACTTCATACTAAAATAATATTTACATTGATGTCATTACATGTGTGCATGGATGAAAGAAGGGGTTGAAATTTAAATTTATTTTAAATATGTGTTTTGGTATTCTATAGTCTATATTTTCTTTCATTTGCTTTTCAACATTTGAATTGTTCATGATTTGGAGTTTTAATTGTCAAATTTTTTTTTTTTTTTTTAAATCATTTCACAGTAAGGCAACAGTGCCACTAGAACACAGGGTTTAAAGGGAGTGAAAGTGAATGAGAAGATTAAAAATGGGAAGGACTGAAGAAAAGGTAAAAAAAAATAACAGGCATCAAGAAAACAGAAAATGGTGATTGGCATTGCCTTTAAATTTTTGAAGATTGTAGTTATCAGGAAAGGAAGAAATTAGAAGGGAATTCCACAGGTGGGAAGTGTGAGAAAAAAACTGTTCTAGTAGAAATGACAGTTGCATCTAGTTAATTCAACAATAAAGCAGGGAAGCCTATTTTCTAATCTAGTAGCATGCTTAAATTCATGTAGTCAGGGCACCATGGGAAAAAAAACTCATCCGAGCAGTTACCACAAAAATATTTATAGAACACACAAAGCAAAGTCATATCACATCAATGAGAGAGTGAGTGAAGAGAAAATGCCAGGTCAGGTCTGATTGTATTGCAGATACTTCTCTGGATTTTGTCAAGAATCTCAAAAAGCACAGCAGGAGTACCAGCTCAGATATGGCAACAGTATTCAATACATAGACAAATGGTAGATTTATAAACATGTTAAAATGGATTCTGACAAGAAAAATATTTTAGCACAACACACAGAACCAACCTTCCTTGCAGCAGACATAGCAATTGACTTGATATAGTCACTCCACTTCAAATCAGTGGAAAACCTAAGGCCAAAAATGTGCAGAAGTATCACTCTCCTGGAGTTCAGCATCAGCCATGTTGATAACAGGCAGAAAAGATTCTCTCTAGTGATTAATGAAAGCAGTTTTGTTTTGGAGGCATTAAAATTTTACAAACCATTTCTTAGTATTTTGTTTAGTTTTTGGAAGGCATTTTTCGCTATTCCAATGCACCTTCAAATTTCATCTTCACACTATCTGTCCTCTATTAAAACACTTCCTAGATGTTTAAATTTTTGTACTTATTTGATTTTGATATCACCAATTCACAGTTTTCATCTTGGGCCATTCAGATCAGTTGTTTATATCAAACTTATTTGGATTAGGCATGTTATATAGCTTAAAACATAAATATATCTATAAGTATTTGAACATGGTATAACTAACCCAAATAAAGTTTCAATTGAAGTCTAGCTAATTTCATGTTCCCTTAACCTCCATTATCATGAAGACACTAAAAATCTTAATTATAAAGAAAATGTGTCTACTCAAAATCTTTTGTGATATTTCTGTTAGATATTTAAATTAAATATAATCCAAGAATACATTATGGTAATCATTTTACAAGGAAAAGAGTACTACACTGTTACATGATATCTGTCCTCCTGTATGGTAGTGTGTGTTGAACAATCTCTTCAAAGATGAAGAGACTTGAAACAACAGAAAAGTGGCTCTACAGAAGGATGCTGAGGATGCCATAGACCATGTGAGCAACAAAGTTTTAGAGAAAATGGAAACAAAAAAGAAGCTTAAATTTCACATCAGGAGGAAACAGTTGAAATTTTTGGGCACATCATGAGAAGGAGGGCTTGGAAAATCTGATAGTCACAGGGACTAATTGTGAAGCAATAGAGACAGAGGGAAAAATGCATAACATACTTAGTGTGCTTGAGTAAATTGATTGTGGAACAGGGTTTAGAAGAAATAACAGAAATACAAAATCTATTAAAAGCAACAAAGGACAGGAAGTTGTGGAGAGCCATGATCACCTTTTCCCTGAGGGGACATGACAACTAAAAAAAACAAGAATTATTTTTTAATCAAGTGTGATTCAATAAATATATAGTTCAAATCTATGATTTCTTATTAAAAGTAAGTCATATTTATGGCTTCTGTGGCAACTAACTAAAATCTAACTAACTAAAAATTCCAACCTATGTATTGCAGATCTTCTGCTAGTCTATATTATATGAAATGTTTGTTTTGTTATATCTATATGCAAACTATAAATATCTAAAATATGCTAATTTAAATAATGACAAAATAAACTTTTTCAGTGGAGATAATTAAATACATCTCTTAATTATTTATTTCCATATGAGCAAAAGATGAGATAGACTAAGAAGGAGAAAAGACTAAGAAGGAGAAAAGACTAAGAAGGAGAAAAGACTAAGAAGGAGAAAAGACTAAGAAGGAGAAAAGACTAAGAAGGAGAAAAGACTAAGAAGGAGTAAAGACTAATTCAATGATAATTTTTTCCTTTCATTTTCCTTTAAAGTGTTGTCATTAAATATCTGTATTATTCTTAATTTATTTATCTTTAAATACATATATTCATATATGATAAAGCATCTTACTTAATCTAAATTTATTATCATTAAACCAAGGAAAAGAAAACTGTTCTTGAAATTAGCTTAATAATATTAACTTGTATAATTTTTGTCTTCTACCAAAAGGAAATATGAAATTTCACTTTATTAGGGACAAATTTAATGTTTCCTAAAGATCCAAGCACTTAACCACCATTTCCTTCACTTTTTTGTTTGAATACTTATATATTTATTATGCTGACTCTCTAGACTCTACAGTAGCTAAATCAAAAGTAAGAATAGAAGAAAAAAAAAAAATGGAGTTTTTAACTTTTTAAATTTTATCCCCAACAGAAAAGCTAAACAGTATTAGCCCTGAGATAGTAGTGTGGAAAAAAAAAATAAACTGAAAAAAAGAACTCAGAAAAATAAAACCCAGAAAAACAAAATAAAAAAAAAACAGCATGTCCCACTTGAGAGAGAATAAAGTGAATTGCCCCCACTATCAAACAAGTTCATGCCATTTGCAAACTTTATTAACTTTTATTCACATGACAATTTAACATCACATACATTTTTGACACATCAAATTTGCTCCATAATAACAAAAAACTAAATAAACAATTTCCAGTAATATTCTTATTTGAATATGAAATTATTTTCTACTTTTGCTCCTTATGTGCTTTCATACTTTTTTTTTTTACCTTTCAGACATTTGCTTTCTGTGGTCACAAAATTGGTTTATTTGGTTCTTGGAACATCCAAGAAGCCCTTGTGAGAACATGTGTGAAAAAGATAAAAGTAATAACATTTATTTATGTTTTTCAATGTTGGGGATCATTAATGTCAGTAGTGGAATTAGTTTTTGAAAACTGTACATTCTGTAGAATAATGACTTACATTATATATATATATAGTTACCCATAAAGTATGGTCATTTGTTTCCTATCATTTTGTGCATGAGAGGATTTTTCATGAAATTTTCCATGTGTATATTTGAATGATTTATTATAAAAACAGAACATTATTACTGTTGTATGTTTTAACCCATTTCCGTACACTAACACAGGTTGGAGAGAAAAAACAAAGACAAACAAGAAGGAAAAGATATCTAAGTATTTCAATTTCCACACATAATCCCATAATGACCAATTAAACAAAGACAAAAATACACACACTAACTACATCAGATTTTATTATATAAGTCTGTTTCGTTATAAAATTATTAATCAGCAGATGGAGGTAAAACTTTTGAAGATATATTTGCATAATAAATATGGCAATGTCTATTTCAGTTTATAAATATTTGCAATAAATTATTTGGCAGTGTGAGATTTTATTAGGCAACTTGAAAGGTATTCATAATATTGTAAATAAATACATATAAATAGTTATTGATATTTATTTTTTTAATTCAAGATATATAAATTTTGTCATGGGTCATAGGAAGGCTAATGCCTCAAAAGAGAAACAAGTTACTGAATAATGTAATTGCAAATGTGAAAATTGTGCAAAAATTGAACAGAGATCACAGAACATAGAATAAAAACTGAAAACTTTGCCAAAAACAAGGAAAAAAGAATCAACTGGCTTTAAAAATTTCAAAAACATTAAATATATATTGAAGAAAAAGGTGAACTGACCAATTAATTTTTGTGAATATAAGCAGACAGAATATTAAGATTTGATTGATTCATTTTTTATGGGTTATCAACCCTTTGCATATCATTTAAAGCTAGAAAATATTTTTAGCTTCTAACAATTATTTTTTTTTCAGAGACAATAATTATCGAGTAATTCAAATCTTAGTAATTAACCCATAGCTGAGGGAGAAGAAGTGAATTCATACTTTTCTCAAAGGTATTTGTGCATAAGTGAATATAACAAACCCATCTGAAATTGAAACTCTGCTCTCTGATTAACAATTCCAAGCCATTATCCATTGGACCACCTCCACATTCAAGCTTACAGAACCTAGTATTCCCAAGCAGTCACCCATCTAGGTACTGATCAGGCTCAGTGTTGCTTAACTTCAGTGATCATATGAGAACCGGTGTCTGAATCTGATATGGACATAAGCCTATAGAATATTAAGAACACTGACAAAAGATATGTAAAAAAAAAAACAAACATGTAAGTTGGGCAAAGCAGTACATGAAAAAAAATAATTAAGTATAGAGTTACATTGGATGGACTTGACAGATGGGCAAAAGGTTAGATCCTTCATGGAAATAATTTTCCTTATTTGGAGAATATTGCTTAGTCTATTTTACTGTTTATTTTTTGTAAATCAAAATATTTTCTTTTACAAAATCTTTTAAATTAGTTAAATTCATAGCATTATTATTCAATCATGAAATTATTTTTCCCCTACTTTTTGACACCTGAGAAAGTGTGTGTTCTAACATTAAACAACAATTCCAGTTTTGATCAAGGGAATTTTTATTAACTTTGTCTAGACAAGAAGTGTTTCATGGAACGACGTTAAGTGATGACGAGCTTGGAGAATTTCCCACATGTGGAATGTAGTATAATCCCATCCCCATTATTGTTTAGTTCACCACATTGTTAACATGAAGGTCATTTTGAATGGACTCACTTCCAGATCCTTTCACACAGGTTTCCCCCAAGGCTCTATCCTGAGTCCTACACTGTTTCTGCTCTTCATCATTGTCGTCAGTTTCCAACTAGGTATATATGCAAATGACACTACTATTTACACCTGTCTCAATAACAAATCCATCAGATCTGACAAAGGTAAACTGGCCGCTGCTCTTGAAAAGGACCTTCAATCAGTGGGTAACTGGGGCAGGAAATGACATGCAAATTTGAACACCTCCAAAACAAAACTGCTTTCATTTAGCCACCATAGAATTTTTTCTGCCTGCCATCTTCTTAGCCTCACATTTTCCACTGACTTGCAGTGAAGTAAATATATCAAATTATTAGCTGCATCTAATGCAAGGAAAGTTTAGTCACTGTGTTGTGCTAGAAAATTTTTCATGTCAGAATCCATCTTGCACACTTACAAATCTACCATTTGCCCAGACATTGAATACTGTTGCCATATCTGGTCTGGTGCTCCTATTGTACACGGGATTCTTGACAAAATCCAAAGAAAGGATCTGTTTTGTAATCGATGCTGACCAGGCATCTCTACTTCAGTCACTCTTATCAACATGACATGGTTTTCCTCTGTCAAATATTTTCATGGCAACTCTTCTGATGAGCTCTTTTCCCTGGTGTCTAAACTACATGAATTTAAGTATGCTACTAGACTGGCATCTAGATCCCACCCTTTTACTGTTGAAATAGCTGAATGTAACTGCCACTTCTACTTGAACAGTTTCTTTTCTCTCATTTCCTACCTGTGAAACTCCCTTCTGTTTCCTTGCTTCCTTGAAAACTACAATCTTCAAAAATTTAAATCGCTATTTTCTGTCTTCTTCAATCCTATTCATCTTCTGTCCATTCCTCAATTCTCCCTAGTCTTTGTCTTCTGTTTCAATTTCCCTTTCACCCTCTGCAACCCCCACTGCATACTACTAGCCTAGTGAATTTGGTGACACAGTAATTGTGAGTTCAATCTCTGGGCTGGGCAGTGTGTACTTGGCCTCTGTGGAAATAGGGTGTGCATTAACTGAGCAGTACTAAATAAAAACTAGATGAGAACCAGATAGTCAAACACCTGGTGAAAGCCAGAGAGTACAATGGCTGAAATGTTGTGATAACAACAAAAAAGATGAGGACAATAGTCTGAGTATAAATAATGTAAATAATAAATTAGCTTCTCCAGTAACCAAACATATTGGTTTTACTAATTCCTATTTTTGCAACTATTTGGCCACATTTCTTTGCTCAAGAAGAATTTAGTTTTATTTTGTATATGCTAGAGTTGGAGAAGCTGTAATAAAATGTCGTATTTTTATTTTCTCTAAAGTAAACTATTTGTAAATTTTTTCTTCTAAAATGTGATATTGCTGTGAGGTGAATAGCAAACAAATAGACTGTTGCTCTTATTAGTTGAATTATTTCCTTTTTTTGTATTTTGTAGTATCTTATTTCAATCAGCAAATAGTAAGAATATTAAATTCAGTTTGGAATTCCCTGTAGGTTAGCTGGATCGATATTCACCTGATGAAGGCACAACAGCTGAAATGTTGTGTTAACAACAACAAAAATGAGGGCAATAGTCCATGTATAAATAATGTAAAAAAAGAAAAAAAGAAAGAAGAGCATGAATGGTGGTAGCTTCCAAATAATAGTGAAAGGATTGGTGGAAAATTGGTGGACAGAGATGAATGAATTCTAAATGCTAAGCAGTCATCCTGGAACATTCAAGAGTTCTTTTTATACTATTTTTAAATTGAATGAATTTCATATGGTGTACATGTTTGCTTCTTATTTCACCATCTAAAAATGCTTAATATTATAACCTTCTTGGACTATTCCTTCAGTTACCATTCTGAGCCTTCAGGTGGTTTTCTACTTCCTTTTATTTTCTTTCACAAGTTTCTGTCAGCATGTGGCATATTCCCAAGCAAACTGTGCTTCTAACAATCACTACATTCAATTTCTTTTCATGAGCAAAGCTTTTCAATAAATTACATGACACACATTATAGATGTAATATATTTTTTTTATATTACTGAATGCCACCTAAAAGCCCAACTAATAAGAGATCAGCAACAGCACACCAAATTGTCTAAAATTCAATATTTCAGACATTTTTCAAGCTATCATCATCATTTTTTTCTTGGTTATTTTTATCAGGATATTTCTATGGATTTTGTTAAAATGCATTTAAAATTAAAAGGAGAGTTCTACATGAATGTAAAATACAGTTTCAGACAAAAAGGACATACATAAACCAATGATAAAACAAAGATACTAGCAAAGGTATTATTTTAATTTTTAGTACAGAGTGAGCAATACAACAACAGGACATATACTTGGGTTTCCATAGACTATGCAAAAGCGTTTGATGAGGTAACATACAAATATATATTTGAAACACTAGGAAAAACAGGATTTAAAGATAGTGGAACCTCCAATTCAGTTATTTTTCACTTTTTTCAACAAAAACATGTCTCAAAAATTTTCTATCTCCTTGGTTGTCAAGCAAGGAAACATGTACATTCCTGTTCATTTGCTGTATGTGTGTACATGACTCAGTCTGCCTACACCTCCTCAAGCATTAGTTCAAAGATTTTCATTTTAAATAATGTTTTTGTCTTATTTTTATTTAGTTTCATTGTTAAATAAGTCACCAGGGGTCCAAAGAAGGTTCAAAATATGTCTTTGGGGAAGTCACTGGGCTTGGATGTGGAAGATATGGTGGAGGACTACAGGGAAGACATCCAGCTGGAGCAGCAGCAAACAGCAGCTGAGGAAATAACTTTGGAGTAGGAAAGAGGGGAAAATGTGTCAGTGATTAAGAACTTTTTACCTGGGGATTCCCCTTCCAAATAATAACACCTCTCTTCTCTTATCTTACGTATGCCAACAAGAGTCTTCAATAAAAGTAAAGTAAAATTAAATGTTCATTTATTCTACTTATTTGTCATGGATATTTATTTCTTATTGTTTTCTGCATGTAAATCTTTAGTTATTCTGTATAAAATATATTTTTGCTAATATTTTTTGTGGAATGGATTAACTGGATTTATATTATTTCTTTTGGTAATATTACCTCAGATTTTGGACAACTTTCTGGAATGGATTATGGCCAATAACCAAGATCCCAGCTCAGTAGAAAAATCTAACATTTACTAGTATCAAACCGATCAAAACTACCATTGTAGGGAACAAACTGATAACTCTCAGTATACAAAGAACTGATACACCTCTATTAAATGGGCTGTTTCACTAGGAATATAAGGATCTATGGTATTGTTTTCGGTGGTGGGGGGTTCTTACTTTCCAGCTTCAGACAAACTTGTAAATATCTACTTGTATTGTTCTTGTTTAAAATAAACCCTTACACTTTTTAAGTGGCCATTCTAGTTATTATTTCAATAACCTCCCTGGATAACATTACAAAAACTACAGACAGAAAATAAATTTCACACACATTACACAAAAATAGAAGGCGGCATAAGACAAGGATTCATCTTCATACTGGATTTATTTGACCTAGAAAGCAAGGTGATCCTACAAGAAGTAGAACTACTATCAGGATTTATTGTTGATGGTAACAAATTTAATGACATAATATATGATGACACTATACTGATGGCAGACACAGAAAAATCACTGAAGGAACTCCAAGACAAGGTAATAAAGGAAAATGAGAAGAAAGAACAAACCATACAGAAATTCAACTGTCTGAGAAGTACATGGTCAGTCAAAATGATGTAAACACTAGTATGAAAGGATGAGTCAAAATTATGTTACCATTAGAGGAATCATTTATTCAGAGTTTACTGAACAGTCTCCACCAGCACAATTGATGCACAAAAACCAGTGATCAACAATAGAATTTAGTGCCTTGACACACATTTTACAGGGAATATTTGATATTACACCTCTTATTCTGTCCTTGAATTCTTTGATGTCTAACTTTTTTGCTACATACACAATCCTTTATCATACCCGATAACCAGAAGTCAAAGGGTGTCAGATCAGAGGAGTGTGGTGACTATACCAATGGTCCACTGCAACCTATCCAACGATTTGAGAAACTTTGATAGAGACAAGCATGAACAGTATGGGCAAAATGAGGTGTTGCACCATCCTGTTGGAAATACCTTGCTCGTCTGATTTGTAGGGGTGTGTTATCAATGGCAAACTCTTGCAGTATTTCTAAGTAAGCATTTGCAGTCACTGTTGGAGTTGTAAAGAAATATCGACCAATTAACCCTGTGACTTCTGGTTATGGGGTATGATACAAGTTTTAACATAATTTTGACTCATCCTGTATTATCACAGACAGAAGATTTCTGTGACACACAACTGCAAAAGGTGTTGGAATAGGGAAAAGTACTTTTCAAAAATTGAACAAAGTATTAAGGAACAGGAAATTTTCTTTAGACAAAAAAAAAAAAAAAAAGAGTTATTTAATATCCATACTCTTATATGGCAATGAATGCTAGACAATTTCCTCATAGATGAAAAGGAAACTTGAGGCAACAGAGATGTGATTCTACAGATTATATGTGTAACAATGAAATTCAAAAGAATTTATTATTGAATCAGATATGTGCTTCTAATAACAGGACAGAAGTAATGAGGAAATTTTAAAAGAACCTCAAAACAAAAAGGACATTTAGAATCAGAAACATAATTTCTTGGACACATAATGAAAAAAGAGTGTTTGAAGAATTTGACACTTACAAGACACTGAAAAGAAGTGGAACAGAGGGAAACAGCAAGTAACTTATCAAATGCTACTGTGTAAATAGATGGCAAATAGAGACTGGGAGGGATAGTAAGGGGGATGAACATTGCTTAGAATTACAAAGGATATGAAGTGGAGGAGAGCCATGAGTGCATGGCCATGGCAGATAAAAGAAGATCTTGCTTTAATAATTCATATAACTCTTAAAGAAGACACTATTTCTTTTTATTTCATAGCATAAAATGTATTTTCAAAAATATTTTCTGTTTTAATTTATGAATGTGCAGTATGATCAAATATTTTTTGCTTTATATTGTCAAACTGCCATTGTCAAGGAATCTAAGATTTCATATATCATTATTTAATAATAATTTATTGGTTTCATGATACAGGTGCACACTGTAACAAAATTATGACATTTAAGGTTAACAAGAATGAATAGAATAGAATGAGTAAAAAACATGCATTAAGTGCATTTGTAAAAATAATTGAACATTTTGTGTATGTGTGTATATATATATATATATATATATATATATATATATATATATAGAGAGAGAGGGGAGAGATGTGTGTGCATTGGCATTGAATATAGAAATAAAATTATAAAAGATGAAATCAAAATTTCTTAAAATTTTTATTTACATTCATCTTCTCGTAACTTTCATCCAAATCACGCCTTGTATTATTGTTTTTCAGATCTATTCATATTGTATCTCACTCAAATGCATGACTATCAATAGATAGATAACCATGGGAATAGATAGACATACATGAATGTAAGTTGACGTTTTAAAGATTTTCCAGACATATGCAGGTATCATAAGTACACATATTGGTTATATATATATATATATATATATATATATATATATATATATATATATATATGTATATGTATGTATGGATGGATGTATAAGGTTTTTTAGTGTATAACAAGTGAGGAGCAGTGTGCAAAATTTTAACATGAGATGCACAGAAGTCAATGCCCTATTCACGTTCACCTGCAAAAAGCTACAGTGATGACAAACTATAAAGAGACCACCCCAAACAATGGTGACACAGTTGACAGTAAGAACTAAGTTCTAACTATTTTTTGTGTGTGTGTAACAATCCCATTCTTTCCCAGACTCTGAAATTACAGATTAAATCTATGGACTATCAAGGATTAATCAAACCCTCCACAGTTTACACAAAAAATATTGTACTTTGGGAACTTTTGCAGTAAAAAAAAAATCTTGGTTGTAAACATGTAACATTTATGAGGATAAACTATGAATATCTTTCCTGAGGTGTTTATAAATTGTACACTATTCAAGTATCAACATTAACAACAAACTATTTTAAATCATAAAATAGTACTTGGAAAATTACTTACAATATAATACATATTACTTATAATACATTCTTTCTTTACATGAATTTTGACAGCACAGGTACACTAGTTTATATATATATATATATATATATATATTAGGCTTCCAATATATTCTGGTTTGGCATGGTTAGCCCAGTTTGGGGAGACTCTCCTGGTAATATACTTGTTTTATGTGTCATGTCCCTTCAATATGTATGTGATCATGGCGATACATTCAAGCTCTTAAAATTTTTTTTCTTTTTGCTATTTCTCTCAAACATTGTTCCACCAGCCATTTGTTCATGCTCATCAAGTACATTATGCATTGTTTTCCTTTGTCCCTCTTCTCCACAATCTGTGCTGTGCGTATCAGGTTTTCCAAGCTCTCTTTCCTCATTGCATCCAAGAAATTTCAACTGCCTTTTCCTGATGTTAGGTATAACTTGCTTTTTTGTTTCCATTTTACCTAAAACCTTGTTGTTGCTCACATGTTTGTGCCATGGTATCCCTTAGCATCTTTCTGTAGAACCATATTTCTGTTGCTTCAAGTTTCTTCATCTTTGAGGAGATTATCCAGCATTCACTGCCATACAGAAGGACATATCATGTGACAGTCCATTTCTCTTTTCTTAGTTTCTAACAAAATTTTTCTTTCTTTTAATACTCTGCTTAGCTTTTGGAACGCATCTTTGGCCATCCCAATACATTTTCAGATCTCAGTGTCACACTTTCCATCCTGTTTTAGAATACTTCCCAGATATTTAAATTTCTGTACTTGCTTGATTTTAGTATCCACAATTTGTAAATTGCATTCTGTCTTGTAGTTTATACCTAGTCTTTACATCTTCTGAAGGAGCTTTTTTTAGTTTCTTTTCTGTTTCTGCTAGCAACACTATGCCAACTGCATATCTTATATTGTTAAGATTGTGGCTGCCAGTGATGAATTCTGGTAGGATTTCTAGTTCTTTCAGAATTGCCTCACTGTATAAGTCTGGTGAAAAAGACACATCCTTTTTTGACACCCCTTTCTACTTTTGTATATCTGCTAAACTCATTTTCTCTCTGTATGCAGGTGGTTTGCTGCCAGTACAGATTCTTGATTATTCTAATGTTTTTCCTGAATATGTCAGGGTTGCAGAGCAACTCTAACAGCTCTTTGTGGCATACTTTATCGAACACCTTTGCATAATCTATAAAACAATAATACACGTCCTTCTGCATTTGTATTGCTCTTTCTGATAACATTCTGAGCATAAATATCGCGTTCCTTGTTTTGGTGTCTTTAACGAACACCCACTGTTCTTGTTCTATCTCTTGCCTGATTCTGCTGCATGCTCTATTTATCAGAATTCGGATGATGAGTTTTGTTACGTGGCTCATTAGGCTGATTGTTTGGTGGAGTTCACATTTGTTTGTGCCTGGTTTCTTAGGCAGTTCTATGAAAATAGATCTGCTTAGATCTTCCAGTATATCACCAGTTGTAGATTTAAATTATTATTTCTTTAATCTTGTCTATGCTGAAATCATCTAAGGCTGCCAGCATCTCGAATACAATTCTGTCTGGCCCTGCTGTTTTGTTTCTATTCAATTTGGTCTGTTTCTTATATTTCTGTGTATCACTGGTTATTCTCTTTTGTCCTGGAAGAGTTCTTTAGAATTACTTCCATCTCTGAAGTATTTTTTTTCTCTAATATCAGTGTTCCATTCTTGGATTTTATACAGCCTGTTGATGAGCATTGAGGAGACTTTTGTTCTATTAGTTCCCTTTTTTTAAAAATATTTTTTATGCTATTTACATGTGGAATATTGTCCACATCATTGTTGTTATCACAACTTTTTGACTGTTGTGTCCTCTAGTCTTCATCAGGTGTATATCAAACTGGGTAACCTAGGAGGAATTCTATGGGCCAATAGTCTATAGGATTAAAAAAATTAGTTTGTGTATTTGATGACATAGTAATTGTGAGTTCAATCCCTGGGCTGGGTAGTGGTACATGAACTCAGTAAAAACAACATGAACACTAACTGAGCAGTATTAAAAATAAGAAATAGATTAGATATCACTGAGCATGGGCTGTGGAATGAAAATAGTCTATCCCCTAGATTAAATAAAGGTTTCAGTCGATCAATAGACACCTAAATAGGCACAATGGCTAAAATGTTATGATAACAATAACAAAGATGAAATCTGCATGTAAATAATGATAACTCCTTATCCCTGAAATTCAAACAGAAAACTATCAGTATTATTAAAGCTTAAAAGATGTTATGTTATCATGACAACATGCAAGAAACCTAAATTGAAAACCCACTATTTGAGACTTGGAAATTATAGTATGCCTATTGTTATGGTCCAGTTCCTTGTACCATGGTGATAGTCCAAGGTAGAACCAATAAAGAAGAACTTGAACACAGGTATGGAATAACACATATATTACAAACAGGAATATATACAGAGAAGTAGAAGTGTTAGTATGAACAATCAGGTTTAGTAGAGAGAACAATGTAGTCCCGACCAGTATCACTATTCCAATGTCTTGCAGTACACGTCTGAATGCGACTCTGTTTCGTACTGACTCTGACTCAACTTGAACTACTGACTGACTCCTTGCCTACTCCTGAGGCGCAGTATTTATTAAGTATGGAATAGTCCATTATTATTATTATGGGTAAGACCCCATAACAGATATATATATATATATATATATATATCTACACACTATATACTCGTATGCCATGCAACCTTTGAAGACCTAATTTTGAAGCTAATTTGACTGCAGTAAATGGATATATAGTTTGTTAACAGTGTAGCCAGCAGGACATGCTAATTTTATAACTCATGTATGATGCAAACCCCTTAAAATTAACTTCAAAATTAGGTCTTCAAAAATCACATGATATGCGAGTGTGTGTGTGTGTGTGTGTATATATATATATAGATATTTTAAAGAAAAATAGACCACTTTATGGCTCCATTGTAACAATTAATTTCACAGGAGACCTTTTAAAAGATGTTGGATCATCAGACATCACTTCCAAAAAGTTGAAACGAAAAATGAAATGAAAATTTACACTTTTGATGGGTAGTATTAAGTTTATGTAATTTAACAGAGAGGGTAGTGAGGAGTGGTGTGAGAGCCATGGTCGAGTTTAGAGAGGGATTATTTTAATATTTCTTTCTATCATACTTATTATTGAAGAAGGAGGGACCAGACATTAACCTATTTAATCGGTTAACTTAACGGAAATAATATATTGAAAGTGAAGGAGAGAATAGAGAAAAAGAAAAAAGAAAGAAGGGGGAAGTAAAGGGAAAGAATATGTATTTAGTGTTTAAATTATTAGCTCTGAATTTACATTGAGATCTCAGGATTTCATCCTACTTGGGAATACCCATATGTATGACCAAATTTTTTGTTATATATATATATATATATATATATATATATATATATATATATATATATATATAAATATATACAAAAAATGAATATAATTTAGTTTATATATATATATATATATATATATATGCTAAAGCAATAATCATAAGGATTATATTAAGTTTTTACAGAGAAATAATTTTGCAAACAAGCAGAGAAATGATTTTGTAAACCAGTAGACCCATTTATATAGACATAAAATACTATAAACCTTTCATATGAAAGAATGAATGTAGCACCTCACCTTCTTATGATAGATTACCAATAAAAGGAAGAACAGAAAGTGTGACCATTCTCTCAGAAAAATGCTCCAATTACCTAAAAAAGAATAAAAAGGAAAAGTAAATCACATTAAAAAGAGTTTTGATAGTTTATTTTTTTTATCCTGATTGATCTCATTTTCTATCTCACTCATATATATATATATATATATATATATATATATATATATATATATATATATAGCGATTTTCCAAGTGTAGCTCAGATGTGGTACAAGGCCAAAAGTATGGAGCACCCAGTGAGGATCGAACTCATTACTCAGTCATAATTGTTCTAGCAAGACAAGCTTGCTAACCATTACACCGAGGTGACCCCACTATATATATATATATATATATATATATATATATATATATATATTTTTCTCCAGAAAAAGATTCATTTCTGTAGTTTACTGCTACCAGCAAGCAGAAATATTTCTCCTACTTCAAACAAAAGTTTAGGAAGGAAACTCCCATCAATACTGGAAAGAATTATAAAAGTGGAATTGGGAAACCCATTTTCCTGAAAAATTGTTCTTTCAGAAAGATTTTATAAATGTCAATTGAAATTAACACTTTTGTTAATGAATGTTGAATGATTTCATATAAGAAATCAGCTAATATCACCATTAAAGTTGAATACTTGTGGATGTGTGTGTGATAACAATATATACTTTTCATAAATCATGAACAATATTGGGGAAATTGTATGACAAAGTGGAAAAAGTTTATTTGTGACAGGTTTCATCCTTCAGGACTTCATCAGACTACATTTGTTATGTTGGTACAATTACACATGTGCAAGAGGTGATAGGGATTTTATAATTTTTTTTGTGTATCTATCTGAATTCATTTAGAGTTTTTTTTCTTTTTCCCACCTGCCATCACTCTTGTTAATAGGTATCCCACACTGGGATAATAGAGATCTGCTATATGTATTTTTAAGTGTTTGTCATTATATAATAATTTTTGCTGTCTTTTAATACAGAGCTCTCAACAGATCTATATTGTCTTGGAAATTCCATACTGATTACCAATAATCTTATTACTAATATATATATATATATATATATATATATATATATATATGGTCAATCAAAAGGTTAATCTTCACTTTCCAATCATGAAACATGAGTTTGGATCTCACCATGGTTGATTGGAGATAACTTCTTGATGTTATCTACTTGGGGAGGCAATCCCAGGATGCTAATCCATTGGAAAGTACCTGAAAATCATGCCACAGGTTGACACAAGCCTTGCAGGTACATGGAGTTATTCAAAGTCATCAATATGTGTGCTAGTACAAAATTTCAAATTGTTATGACCAGAGGTTTGGATATAATGGCCTTATTCAAACTATTGATCACACCAGACTATATGCACCTCTCTCAGAAACTATCACAAGTCCATTCAGGATAGTTGTAGCATAAACCATATTTGGGCTCTGTGGGTGTTGGACAAAAAAAATGTGCCTTAACTGATGTCTGCAACAGGGATTGACTCGCCATCATAACACGTGAGCTTGCTCAGTAACAATTACCTAGTCATTATATGCATGTGTGTGTGTGTGTGTGCGTAATGGCCAGCAGG
>CAHIKZ030001119.1:195000-215000 GCA_903632075.3 Acanthosepion pharaonis | reverse complement strand
TTGATTTAAACTTTCAACTTTAACATACAGTAGTTTTTATTGCTGTCCAGAGATTTTGGCTTGAATATTGTTTCCCATTCACACATAACATCTCTTTGGAGCAGACATTTTCATTGTATTCATATTTGAAGAAGCTGGATTAATTTGATATTTTTTAAATTATTTTTGATAAGGTGGGCAATAGTTAGCATTGCAGAATGCAAAGAAGTTTGTCTTATCTGAATATAGTCTTACTTCTTTAATCTGGAACCTTTTGGATCAGGTCACCACCAGACCACAAAAAAACCGGATGATAGAAATCAACCCTAAAAACAACCCTATGCAAACATAATTTTGCCAATTCATTCTACATATATATTGCTGTGTTATCAAAGATAGGACAAAGCTTAAAACAAGAAATAAGACAATTATTAATGCTTATAAACAAAGTTTTTATTGTTTCATGAAATACAAAAGCTGAAAAAATAAGTCTAAAACCAAAAACCTAATATATACTTACTCTCTTGATTTTTTTTTTCTTGTTAGTGATGGTCACCCTGTACAAGGCCCGGGAGCCACTCAAGGTAGAGAATTACAGAGTAAGCGGCGCAGTTCATATGGATATGTTTCTTTGTTTTAAGCGTTTCACCCCAAGCAAGGCGGAAAGCCACTAGCATGCAAGGTGTTACAGAGAGTTGGAGTGAGAGCAATTAGGAGTGATAGAGGAAAGGATGAAGAGAAAGGTAGGGGATAGATCAAGGCATCTGGAGACGTCGATTGACATTACATTTGAATAGTTGGAGATTATAGCTATCAGGGAAATAGGAAAAGGGGAGGGAGTTCCACAGGTGAGAAGTGCGAGACATGAAGCTATTGGAGTAGAAGAGATGGCTACATTTAACAGTTTCAACAGTGAAAGGGTGAGAGAGAGATGCCAGCCATAATGAAGTCTGGGAACCAGCGAAAGCAGCTCATCAGAGCAGTTAACATGAAAGTATTTGTAAAAAAGACAGAGGGAGACAATGACACATCTGTGAGAGAGCAATTGTAGACGAGATACCAGATCAGGGCCAATTACATTGGATTTTATCAAGAACCTTGAGACAAACAGAAGGGGTTCCAGACCATATATGGCAGCAATACTCCATGCAAGGGCGAATGGTTGATTTGTTGGGAAGATAACAGTTAATCTTAGACTTGAACAGGTTGTAGTGTTTGGGAAAAGACCCTCTTGGGGATTAGTTCCACAGAGCAGCGGTTTGCAGAAAGAAGATGTTCAAGTAGAACTTACATCTAACAAATGGAATAAAAACAAATGAAGGCAGTTTGCTACAAAGTGTGTAGTATGGCAGGCCTTAGCCATGAAGGTTAGAACTAGTGGAACTAAGGAATGTAGTTCATCTGAGCACTTTCCATGAAAATATAGATGAAGCAGTGAGAGTGTTATGACGTTTCATATGTGAGAAAGGGGTTGCAGGGTTATATATAAGAAATGAGTAAAACGGTATCACCAAAACACACTACTGCTGTTGCACAGTTATAAACAACATGTGGAGCTGCCCTTGTAGTCATTCAATGGACTAATAGCAGCCGATTCAAAAATGTGTCTGACCCCATATGAGTTGCCAAATTAAAGACGCTAGACTGTCATCTTTGTTATATACCATACCTACGAACACTAATGGCTATGTCCCTATCCTCATAAATACATTGTAAGTGGGGGTAATATGCTAAGTTGTCCCCCACTAGCAGTGGTTTACCTACTTCATGCTGCTGGCGAGTATTGTATTTTGTTGAGGTTATAAAGATTACCATTTCATTTCCAACCTCCATTTTGGTTATTCCTGATTAAGTAACCTTTCCGATGTTATAACACTTTAGTATAAAGCTTCCTGGTTGTAATTTCTATTAAAAAAAATGATTTTATAATAAATTATCTGAATTTGAGTCTGACATCAAATTTGAAGCGATCTAAAATTCACAATATTCTCCTTAACCATTACTCCTCACTGTTGTCTTCTAAATTGTATTTGTTGACTATTTCCCTGAAGGACCCAACTGCTAACCCAGTGACCATTCTTACATTTATCACTAAAAATTACTGATGAGAAATCAGTTTTTATTTGCTTCTTCATCCAACTTACATATTTCTCTTTGTGATGTTTAATAAAAAGGAGTAGTTGCATTGCTTTTATGACTTTAGCCAATGTTTTTCTCTGTTTACATTTGCAACATAAGCTTTGTCAAATATTTTCTTGCTGGTTAATCTACATATCTTACTGATGTTTTAATTTTTCTCAAGTCACTGTGGCATTCTTAAGGCCAAGTTTTGTTTTCTCTTGTTTTTATCTTTGTCAAGGTTTTCAATTTCTCTTGATTGTTTTGATCACTGTTCAACTTTTTCCTAAATTCTGTTTTGAGCACAAAGTAACTCCACAATATCTTGTTTCTTATTTCAGGTTATATCATTCTAACAATTCATAGCCATCTTTATGTACCTGAAATAAAACAAAAACATCTATAACTGCTGTACACTCTGTACTTATTTACAATATGATTAACAACCTCAAGTTAAATAATGAAATCTCACACCATCAAATAAGTTATTGTAAATATTTTAGCTACAACAGATTATAAGCTGAAATTCACATTGTACATTTATTACTGAATCAAAAGATATGTGGTTCTACAGAAGGATACTGAGAATACTAGACAAGACAGAAGTAATGAGGAAGTTTTGAAGAAAATCAGAACAAAAAGGAAACTTGTACTTACAATTAGAAAGAAACAGTTTGAAATTTCTGGAACACATAATGAGGAAAAGATGCTTGGAGAATTTGACACTCACAGGAAATACTGAACACCCACAGATCCTACCTGTGGTTTTGTTGTAGAGTAGTTTCACAGTGGAGACTTATATTTCACTAAGTCAGTCCTAAAATAGGTTCGACGTACAAAACGTTAGGAACTTGAAATAATAGTTAATGACGTAGCAATTTAGTTGCGGTGATTGATACCTTAATGTCCGACATCAACTGACTCACTCAACTCCACTGAGCCCTGGCGACTGCTACTACTACTACTTATTATCTGTGGGAGAGTCTATTAACAATAGAATAGGTATGTTCTGGTATAACATCCCCCCTAAAACTTTACTCTGTAGGAGTAAAAAGTTTTATTTATTTATTTTTCCTTTTTTACAGAAAATATAAAGAAAAAACAACAATTTTTTTTTTTTTTTTTAGCAACATTGTAGCATATTTCCTACATTTTTTGATCCACTTTTAAATGATCAGTTGCCTTTCTTTTTTTCTTCTGGATTGGGTCAACTTGTGGTATGGTTTTCTAGCAGTTCCCAAAAGTGCAGCACACTGGGATCAACCTCAATCCAGTCTGATAACATCAGGAATTAGGCTTCCTGACAAATCATCCATGGCAAGATTTGAACCCAGGTCTCATGGTCAGCAAGCGAATGTTCTAACCATTCGGCCATATATATATATATATATATATATATATATATATATATATATATATGGAAATAGAATTAATACAAATATGAAAGTTGTCACTTAGCTGATTGATGTTATATTCAGCACTCCGACACCAGAGTTTTGTAATCATTGCAGTATGAGCAAATGTCAGCAGATTTTCTTCTTTTCCTTATTTTTATATTGTTAAAAAATAATTGATATTTTTTTTTTTTTTATACTCTCAATTTCCTTTTTTTTCTTTTGGCTCTCTCACTCTGTATGTATGTATATATATATATATATATATATATATATATATATATATATATATAAATATGCAAAATATATAAATGTGAGTTGGGATCAAATATGGATCAGAAGCCGATGGAGTAAATTATAAATAGGAAATATTTATCAATCTGACATGTTTCACTGTTACTAAAACTTCATCAGAGAATGAGATAAGAAAAATAAGAAATTCTGACATTTTTACTTTTGTGTTGTTTATATAACTATTATTTTATAAGTATCTATCCATATATATATGTTAATACATTTTTTTGTTTATACTTTATTTTTATGGATACAAATATTTAAGTAAATCCTCTGTTTATAATAAACAGTATTAACAACATTTACCAACCAGAATGTCTGAGAAATTTCATAGAAACTATGTGTCCTCTGACAAGAATTGAACTTATTTATATTGGAAGAAATATTTTCTATGAAATTTATTACTGGTAAATATTGTTAAATTATAAACAGAGAATTTACTTAAATATTTGTACCTATATAAAAATAATGTATAAACAGAGAATATATTAAAATAATTGTCGGACTTAGACATATTATATTATGAAATGGACTATGTACAATGGAATATACAGGAAAGACCTTTATCTCCTGATGAGGAAAAAGATAAAAATCTGATTAAAATGTACTTTCTATGTATTGCTATTCAGACCAATATGCTAATCTTGTTAAATTCATGTTTTGGACCTTGTTTCTTCCCACCTTCTTCCAGTGTCTGTGTATGCACTCTGTAACCTCATCAGAATTTTGAACCAAACACGTCATTCAATCCATGGGGTTAGAGTGTTTTCATTCTGCTTTCCTTGTTTGCAGGATATATTTTGTATCAGTTAATACTCACCAGTATTATTCGCCTTTGTATAACTTCTTCACCCCAATCAAGACAAAGTCAATAAAACACTTTGAACCAGGACTTTACTAGTATACACAAAAACAGTTACATATCAACGTTTCAGTTTTTGTATATTTGTAGGCATTTTGAATTTCAAAGATGTTTGTTGTCAGAGTAATATTTATAAAAAGTAACTTAATTTTATGATTTGGAAATGTTTTGACATGACCTATTTTGATAAGTCGTTCTTTTTTTCCTCAACAATTAGCAACAAGTTATTGGTTTATAAATATATAAGTATACAGATATATAAATAATATCATTCTGAATATATAAAAGCTTGTACATATATCTGAAAATAAAATATGTATGAATACACATATTTATATTTTTATACATTTAGAAAAATACCTATGTACAAATATTCTCTGAACAGACTGTGAATTAACATTGAAATCCTATTATAGATAATTACAGATGATTTGATGAATTTATAAATCTAGACATATCATTATTCACAGATCAATTTTCTACAAGGAATTCTGTTGTAAATTGCTTTAACAGACTTGAATAGATATAAAAAAAATTCATGTAAAAAAATTGATGTGATTAATTTTTTGTAACTTACATGTTAATTTTTAATGTGTGTCAATACACACACAACATAATCACTTTAAACATTATTTTTACTGGATATCCATATCTGAGAAGATGCTCTGTTTATTTATTAAACACTGTATTTATTTATTTTTATCTACCGGCCTGAATATACAAGAAATCTTATTAAAGATGTGTCCACTGGCAGGATTTGAACTTGCACCCCCCTTGCAAGAGAAAACAAGCTTAAATCTGACATACTTTAGACAAACTTGGCCAAAAGGGAGTCACCAATCAAGCAAAGCCAAATAGTGCCTTATAAGCACAATCCTTTCCAAATTTTCACTTTCAGATATGAATGTAATCAAAGCAATTTCTGAATAATAAATATATAGTTAAAAATCAAATGCAGATCAAATATGGATCAGAATCTGACAGGATGATAAAATAAAGAAAAAATAGGAAACATATATCAATCTAATGTTTCAGCTTCATAGAAATTGAGAGAAAACAGACAAAAAGATAAGCTCTGGTATTTTCAATTTTGTTTGGGTCTGTTCTTATTGGTCAGTCATGTATCATATGTATTAAAACCATAGATAAATCAATATGCATGTAAGTTTGTGAAGTTTCTTGTATGTCGATGTGGACAGTGGATGGCAATATGTATTCATAATTATGTATGTGTTTCTGTCTAGTGGGAGTTCATTGTGTGGTCAACCAGTGCAGAAGGGTGTCACTTCATCCTAATCTGAGTCTGATCTTTTTTAGCATGTATTCTTTGTATTAGACAGATATAAGTTAGATTCAAAGAAAGATGGCAATGTAATATTAGGTTTTAGGCAGGTGTTTATAGTTGGTAATAATGTTATTAAATTTTCAATGTATTTTCTCCTTAAAGAATTGTTCTTTTTTTAATTAGGGTGTCATTAGTGAAATCAAAGTTATATCTAGCATTGCTTGTATGCAATACAAAAGAGATTGATTGTCTAAACATAAATCTCTTTTGTGTTTGTAGCCATGGGGTTTTAGATCATGTGATGTCTCCCCTACATAAAGATTTTTGTGTTGTAAACAATTTATTTGATAAATCCCAGCATTTTAATTGGTGTTGGCTTTATTTTTATTCCTAATTATATTTCCAATTGTCTTGGAGGTGGTGGTAATGAGCCAAGTATTAGGAATGACTAATTTGTTTGCAAGACAAATACTGTACCAAATAACTGAAATGAGGACTTTCCACAGCACCAACAACTAAAATGTATATCACATGTAACTCAAAGAGAAAATAATGACATTTCACGCTACTTCAAATGAAAGGATTAGAAGGAAGCCATGATTAGTACTGGAAAGAGCAATAACAGCTACTGGTCTTGAGAAATTTTTTTTCCTGAAAAATTATTTTAAGAGAAAAATTTTATCAATTTCAACTGACACTAGAACTGGCTGCTTGGTCAATGAATGCCAAATATTTCCTTATAAAGAAATAGCTAATATTACTATTACCACTTCAACTGTATCATTCTTTAATTTTCCTCAGATTTATATTGTATGCCACTAAGCTTTGAACTATAAAAAGGATAGTTTTGACCAAGTATATGATAGATGCAAACTAGAACATAATCAGAAAAGACAAGGATATGGCTGGAATAGCTATATAAATCTTTGATCAATTAATATCCTTTATACATTATAAAATATTCACAGGTTTTTATATTCTGTTTACGCACCATTTATTTCTTGATGTATTATATATGTACCAAAAAGTAACAGGAAAGATTTCTTTAAATAAGCAAACAACAAAATGCAACCACCTTTTTCAATATCATCTTCAACATAAGTGTTGCTTTCTCACATTTGCTATTTGCTATGCACCACTACTGAATAAAATGAATACTAGATCCAAGCAACACTGATTTATCCTGCACTCATTTATACATCTGAGGAAAGTACAGAATGTATTGGTCGAAACATGTTAACTAAAACAGAAAAAATGAGGTTATTCATTTGAATAACATGCCAAATTATGACTGTTGGTTACAACTGACTGGAATGACTACTAAAATCATCCCCCTCCCCAAATAGGAAGACAAATCCTATGTTGGAAGTTCTTCTGGAAAAACATTCCAAAGGGAACTCCCATCAATACAAAAAACAGCAATAATAAGGAATTTGAAAAGTGTATTTTTCTGTATAACTCGTAAGAGAAAGATGTTATAAATTTCAAATAATGCTAACTATTCAGTCAATGAATGCTGAATGTTTTCTACATGAAAATACCTATTCTCACAAAAAGCATTATAATATTGGTAAATTATAGTCATTATTTTATCAACATGTTATAAAAACTAAGTAGTCTTTTAACTAATTGGTCTTCTTTGTTCACTTACAACAAATTCAAAATTATGTAATCTGAATAGTTCCTCTATTTAATTTTGATGAAATGATAAAAGGTAATAATATTAGCTGGATATTGAAGAGTTTCATAAATACTGCCAAAGGCTGGGTATTATCCTTATAATTATATGCATATTATTGTTGATTTTTACATATGTAAAAATAATTAAAAAGTCTGAGATAAAGAAAAAAAAACCTTTGAGCAGACAAAGGTAAAAAAATAAGACAAGTGGAGAAAAGATGAATGGAAAAAAATGTGGAGAGAGCAGGGGGGAAATGTGTGGTGAGACCAGGGGGATACCAAGGGGAAGGGGGCCAAAGGGAAAAAAAAAAGGTTGGAAAGACCAAGGGGTGGAAAAGAGTGGAGAGACCGGGGGGAGAGTGGAGAGACCAGGGGTGGAAAAGTGGGGAGAGGCCGGTGGGGAGTGTGGAGAGACAAAAGGAAAAAAAAGAGTTTTGGGATAAAGAAGAAAATAGCATTTCAATCAGAGAAGAATTCACTTAATTTTATATGCCTGTTTACTTTCTTGTAACCACAAACAAAAACTATACAGAAACTGGACATATAATATGAAAAGTGTAATGATTGTACATCCAAATAAGCAGAATAATAATATTCATGACACTATTTCCCAGAAACTATGTTTGGGGGGGAAAAATCACAGAAAATACATTGCTTTGAAATTCCAATTAATGAAAAAAAAGTTTAAAAGACAAAATAAATAGAGAACTGACCCAACTAGAACATGCATAAAAGATGACAAGCGTAGGTCATGAAAGATATCTTGAATTAACCAATGATTGAAAGCTAAAAATTGTTTAATAGTATTAAATCCAACAAAAAGCTACATTGAATTATCAAAGAAAAGCAAAAATTCAAAAGAGAGATTATGCCTGTACAAACAAAATGAAATAGAAGCTGAAATCCTAGATGTAGAAGCAAAACATCAATTAAAATGCAAAAATATAGGTCTAACTAACCTTAACCTTGAAACCAAATGGGGGAAAAAAACACCTTAAATGGTAGATATACATTGCAATTGCAATCTGACCCATCAGTGGTTGCAGAAGTCCAAACTTAAACTAGAAAGTAAGGGTTTTATCTTAGCCACTCAAGATCAAAATTTGCCACAAATATCCTACAAGGAACATATTTTAACAATAGGACACATGTAAAATTTCTCTTTTGTACAGACACTGATAAAACTATTGACCATCTAATATCTGAGTTCACTGTTCAAATGAATCTAAATTTTGACATTATAGGGTAGAGAGATACCTGTATGAGAAGATACAGAAAAATGGTATATACATAAACCTGCCCCCAACATATGTCCTAGATAGAGATAATGTTACCGTGCCAACCAAGACCTATTGGCCTACTTCTACAGACCAATAGATCAGCTATAATAATAAAATAAAAAATAACAATAAAAATTAAAAAACCTAAGTGAAATCTCATAGACATAGCCCTTCCATCTAATACAAGCAAATCAGCAAAATAATTTAACAAACTTTCAAAATATAAATACCTGTAAATGCAAGAATGTGGTATTTAAATACTATCACTTTCCAGTATTAATAGTAGCACAGGGAATAATTTAAAAGAAAACTGATACACACATTAATTAAAATCACAAGAAACCCTTCACTGAGACACAAAATATTGTGCTAAGGACTACTCACATAGAAAAACTCTCTCTGTATTATAAACAGTAACTTTCTAAGCAAAATTATCCTTTTCATTTATGGATCTCAGTTAAAGAATTGTATCGAAAAGCAAATCAGTAAAACTGGAGAAAAAAAAAAATAATAATGAAAAAATAGAAATAAGATAATTGTGCAATATAAATTCCAAGGAAAAACAAAAAAAATCATTATCCAAATTTTAAAAAGTATTCTGGGATAGCCAGTTTAAGTTGCTTCTTGTGTACAATGGGTTAACACTATCCACTTGTGCAAGCAAATCTGATCATTAAGGAATGTGTTAAACAGGATAATGCAATTCAGAATAAAGTGAAGCAATAATTAAATATAAACTCAATGATGCTGTACAGACCTGTAAGAATAGAAAATTAAAAAGCTCTAATGCAAGTATTACAGTTACTTATTCAGGTGAGAAGATGTCAGTGATAATGATTTGCAAACACCTGGAGTGTTTGATTTGATGAAGAGAGTTACAGGCACATTAGTCAAATGGTTTGTTTTTTTTTTCTTTCTTTTCTTTAAATATTACTGAACAATTTTTTTTTTTTGCAGGTCATGTTGACAAAGATGTTTCAAGTTATGCCAACTCAAACAAAATTTATTCATTTCTTGTTCAGGTATACCTCTGTGATCTAGTGCATTTTTAATCTAGCAAATTTAGATATGTATTTTTTTTTCCCAATACTTTCTTTTTGTAGGTACAGCATCCATTCAGAATGTGGCCAATTATAGCTCTTCACAATTTGCTATTTTTTGTAGATAACTCTTAGCAATGTTTGTCTACTACCACACACATTCCCTGTTCTGTCATCCATTGATACAAGCTTATTAGGCAGGTTACTCTCAGATTCCCTTGCATTTAACATGTCCTGTGAGTGTCAAATTTTCTCATTTTTTTTTCTTTATTTCCTAGAAATTTCAACTGCCTCTTTCTAATTATGAGTCTTCTTTTTGTCTCCATTTTCCTTCAAACTTCTTCCTCATTGCATGTTCCATTTATGTAGAACCACATCTTGCTTCAAGTTGCTTCTTCATTTGGGATGAAATTGTCCAGTATCTTCTGCCATCCAGGAAGAATGAAATTGTCCAGTATCTTCTGCCATCCAGGAAGAATGAAATCACATTCTATTTCAATGCTCTTATGTTCCCAATGACACTTTCCTGTTGCTTAATACTTTGCTTAACTTTTGGAAGGCATCTTTTGCTATTCCAATGTGCCTTCTGATTTTGGTGCCATATTTTCCATCTTCTGTTAAAAAACAATTCCTAGATATTTGAACTTCTGTACTTGTTTTATTCTGATATCTTCAATTTATTGCTTGCATTTTGTGCTCTATTTCTTTCTGACAACTATACATTCTCTCTTTTCACAAATGATGGTTAGTCCTTCTCACTTTCTTTTATTATCTTGTCTAGGAGTTTTTCAGTTTTCTTTCTGTGTCTACCATCAACACAGTGTTATCTGCATATCTTTGTTGTTAATATTGTGTCCATTGATATGAAACCTTGGTAGGACTTCTACTTTTCTTTGGATTGCCTCACTGTAAAGGCTGAACAAATCTGCTTTAATTTTTGTACTTGCTTATTTTCCATTTGAATACAGGTCTTTTGTTCAGAGTTTCAGTTCTGGATCATTCTAATATTCTACCCCAAATAAATTAAGTTTTCCTAACAGTTCTAATAGATCTTTGTTTTACATTAGGAAATGCTTTTGGATAGTCTATAAATCTAACTTATAATTTTATAAATAAGCAAACTATTAATATTATAAATTATTTTAATAATATTTCTAATAGACCAATGATTATACAAGGGGATTAAAAAATGTAAACACTGCTTTATTTTAAAAAAGGTACTCCCATAGAATGTGGAACATTTTTAACAATTCTAAATATGTTGCCAGACAGTGAACAGGTGTATGAAATCATAATATCAGTTCAGCTTTTCTAATAAAAAGTCATCACTTGAACATTTTTAATCACACTGTATTATTTCTTGTTTTAAATTTCGGATAACATTAACATAGCAATATGTATTTGAAATGAGTTAGCAAGACAAGTGGGGTCATGAATATGTTTACATAGAAGGGTCACTTAAAGGTCCAATGTTTCTTATCCAGTAATAGCCAATTTCTCAGATTGCCAGATGAAAGCAGTCCAACCTGTATTTTAGCCAATACCGACCAATAACTTATTTGATGACCAGTACTTTGCAAGAATCATTCTAATTATAACAATTCAGTAAAATTGATTTACAGGACTTAATTTGCAGTTATTACTACTACTACCTTCATATGTTGCATCTTTACTTGTTACCCCAATCAGTAACAATTATTAACAGATGATTTTTTTGTTTCAATTAAGTATTTGATAATTGGAAATTAAAGGTAAACAGTTAACAAAATAAAAAACAGAATTAGTGAAGTGTATCTGAATTCCATTCTAAGTTCATTATTGAAATTTAGAGTCCATCTCTGATGCCTCAGTGAATTCATCATGTTTACTAAACAATGTCAAGCAATTGATTTAATTATTAGACTGGAATGTTTTTTTTAGTCTGTTCCAACTGGTTTTGTATTTCAAGACAAACTTTTGCACAAGATCAAAAATAAAAATTGTTTCAGAAAGAATTAGTAGACAATAGGCACTAAGAATACTTTCATAATATATTTCTAGAAAATTCCATTAAATGGTAGTTTTGGTAAATACTTACACATCACATATGGTTCAGTATAAGCTTACTATATCTCTTGGTTTGTCTGGAACTGTCTCAGTTTAGACAGGACTTTTCCAGTTTGAGGAGACTGTCCTGATGATTAAGCTATCATCTTTTTATTTTTGGCATCAACCTTAAATATGAATGTCTGTTGGGTTATAAACACACTTTATTAATACAAAAAATATCTTAAAATCTGAAAACTGTCTTTGTTTCAAACTTGGTAAGCTTAATTCAGTATATATTTGAACAAGTTTTTATTATGATTTTTAATATTTGTACTGTTTATATCTACTTTTAGCATTTACAAATATTAAATGTTATCACCAAACTTAGGATTTCCATGTTTCTTTACAAAATTGCACAGTTAGATAAAATAAAGTAACAAACTAAATCCATCCAGGACATAGTTGTTCATAGCTTTCCATAATTTCCCTTTATTTAACATCAGAAATTGTAAATCTCAGTGACAATTCATGGGAAAGTTAACAGAATCTTTTGTCATTAACTTCTTGATTTTAAATTCAGTGTTGTCCTCCTTCAAGACTGATTTCCCTGACAAAGCTATAGAATCCCATTCACTTTTGCTGGGTTCAATCTCTCCAGGAATGACTGCTAAGAATACCCTCTCTTAAAATTTATAAATAAATCCTACAGATGCATGCTGAAATTTCTTCCAAATCAATACAAATGGATATTTCTTGTTCTCAACCTCCATACTTTTGTTGTCTTGAAAGAACGCTATAACCACTTGACTGTATCCCTTTTGTACGTGAACACAGTTGTTACATTGTGAACTTTTTACAATATTAATGTTGCATCACCTAGTTTTGACTTTCATATACCAAGTGTAATAGCAAAAATGTACAAATTGTGTAAAAGCAAAATCGTCCATTTGTAAGATTAAGCTCTGAACCGTTATATCTTAAAAATGATGAAAGATATCTTACTGGAATTCTCTGAGATTTTTACAAAACTATTGGACTCGACTCTGAGCAATAAAAATGTATAATTACTCTCCAAGCTTAACAAAAGAATCGTGATGAAATTGATCATAAACGAAAATGACATGTTTATAATTAATTAATCATAGCTGAGGATCGGAAGCTCATGAAGGATTAAAATTAAGTTTATATATATATATATATATATATATATATATATATATATATATATATATATATATTCCCAGGATTATTTTTCAACTTTAATCAAGATGGGCATTGCCCTCTCTAACCTTCTAACTTCTCCTAGAGTAACAAAGTGCCTCAAACATTTCAAGTAAGATTTCATTTTCAAGTCTTTTTTTCATTTCTCTTTAGACTAACATAGCTGAAACTCCTCTCTCACATACCAAATAGCTTATAGATTGAGTTGGATCTTTTGTAATTGATCTCTTCACCTCTAACTTGCAATGATGATCTCTCTTCCTTTTGTGACCTCCTATTCCAGTTTTCCTCTCTACTTCTCACTCTTTTTTAAATTTATTCACCATTCTCTTGGTAGTTCTTAAATGGACTTTGATGATGGGAGCCAGGGTATGAATGTTGGTACCATTATTGAAGGCCTGAATGATCTTTTCCCTCTCACTATTGCTTCATTGGGAAGACATTGCATCTGACACAAAACAATGTTAACCTGTTTTCTTTATAGCTGATTAACTCAGAGTTTTTCAGTGATTCTTATGGAAAATGGTGTCAAGATAAGTAAATGTCTTATCTGAAAACCTGAAAAAAGAAAATCAATTAGTTTAGTGATTTTTTTTTAGATATTAAACATTTTGTGGGATGGATAATTATGCTATAACACAATCTGGACAATTTTGCTGTTACACCCAGTATATATATATATATATATATATATATATATATGCCCTATTGTTTTTCTTCCTTCACTTATTGTTTGAGAACTTTGTAAATTCATATAAAATAGATTCATTCATACCTTTTCCAATGGCAATAATACAGCCTTGCCCAGAATTTGAACTTGGTTTGCAAATCCAATTTCCCTGCCAAGAATCATTATGCCACTGACACATCTCAATACATATCCACATAAAAAATAAATTGTTAAACTCTTGACCCAAATGAAGTTAACTAATAAGTTAACAAAAATATATACCTGTAAAAAAAAAAATCAAGAAACAAATTAAGAGATTAATTCATTAATAATTTCTTTTAAATATAGCAAGTACCCACCACAACGAACCAATGGTTAATATAGCAAGGATGCTAACAAGTAAAACTTAATTAGTTTCTATATAAGTAGGGGTGCTGAAAAGCTTCCTAGTTCAAACAAGCAATTACTCAAATTTCTGTTTACTGAGATTTTGGAAAGTGGTTGAAGTCAAAACATTTCAGACAACATACCATATATATATATATGAGAGAGAGAGTATTAACATGTCATTTCACAAATATAACATTCTTTTTTTGGTATGGCTGTCTGCCATACTTTTGCATGATGTCTGCTATAGAAATTATACACTTCCACTGACTTTTTTGAAGAGATCACAGCATGCCTTGCCCCTATCCTTTTAATGAAATGGAGATATACTTACAAGGAGATAAGTTGTTCATGTGGTGGTGGGGGGGAGTCTAATAAAAAATGATCTCAAAATATAGAATATTTTATGGATGACAACAAACTCATTTAACTATGCATCAGTCAGAAAAATTTTCAACCAATCTTTTTGTTTTTTCCTTTAAGAAAATAAGACAAAAGATTTTTTATGAAGTTTGAGATACAGTTGTGCAGAAGTTAATGATTTTAAGAAAAAGAGGACAATTTAAGAAACATTATCAAATTAGAAAATCTTGCTACTTTTTTGTGGAAATATGTAATTTATAATTAATCACAAAATTAATTCATGGTCCTGATGGCTTACATTTTAAATCGTATAACCCTATCAAGTAGGCAAGTATTTACTTTCAAGGTAACAAAAGAAAAGACATCTCTGTATTTTTTGACCTCTATTCATAATTAGTAATCTTTTTTTGTATCCAGGAATAGCTGAAAAGGCGATAACTTATTGGAACAAGAGCTCAAGATCAGGAGAGTTGAGGGATGAGATCAAAACTTACATAGAGCTGAAATGTTTTCCTCCATGTTTCTTTTAAGAGCATCACAGCTTTCTAATTAATCAGTAAAACTCACTTTTTCAACAAAGACTAGTATATGCAATATCTCTCAGAAACTGTTTCATTACAATTCAACACTTCATGATAGATGACATCCTTCATATCCAATCAAATAGTCTGACTTCGGTAAAGATACCACTTTTTTTTCTTTATCATTTTTTCTGTAGAGGACCCACTTTTCATCATTGGACATGATCCTTTTCAGGAATTTGTGTCAATTATTCATTTCTTTCAATTAACCAGAATATGTAACTTTTGACACCACCAAACTTAGAATTTATGGAACTTCAAACCAGATATATTTTAACCAATGATGATATTCATCTACCGCCCCATGCGGTCCGATGTGGCACAAAGACCAGCTTATTGTGGGGTATCCAAGCTCGTAGACTCGGGCAAAAATATCCCCTAAATCCCATAAAAACGGGTCGGGTAGCTGTCTACCACCCCAGACGAGACTCTGCCCTTTGGCATAGCCTTGTCTGGGTTCCTCTCTGCCCAGAGGCAGAGAATTTGACAAGCACACCTCCGAAGTAATTCGGAGAGTGTTTTAGCCAATGATGCAACAGAAATATGGATCAACAGAAGATGCTGAGAATATCATAGACTAAAGTTTTAGAGAAAATGAAAACAAAAAGAACACTTATACTTAACATCATAAATAGTTGAAATTACTAATTACTATATTAAAAAATATCCATATATTTGCTTACATACTGTCTACTGGAAATACAAACCTGAATTTACTTTATAACATGGAAGACTTCAAGCTTGTACGAAAATATAAGAATCTATTGATCAAGTAAGGAAAGGATTTATTAGCGAACTGTTTTAAAATTGTTCCATCGTGCCTGTCTGATATTTTGAAATCATTTTTGATTTGCTTTGTAACATGGAGGACTTCAAGCTTGTATGAAGATATAAGAACCTATTGATCTCTGCGTATTCCTATATCAACGGAAGGGATTTCTTGAACTGTTTATATAAAATAGTTCAATCGACTTTTTTAATATTTTAATATTTGGAAATCATCTTCGAATACGTTTTCACAACATCGCCTACGTGACGACGACGTGATCATATTCAAACGGAACGCTGATCTTATATAAAAATTTCAGTTATCTGTTTGGATTAGTTGTGCTCTTATGTCCATCGTCCTTTCATGGTGAATTTTATATGTTCTAATGTTAATTATGTTTAATGAAAATGTCCTGAAGATGGTCTAAAATAGACCGAAACGTCCGATGTTGACTTTATATTAACATTAATACAGCATAATTCATATTAAGATTTTTGTTTGTTTTTTTCTATATTTTTTTTTCTATATATATATATATATATATATATATATATATATATATATATATGATGTGCATAAAGGAAAAAGACAATAGGAAAACTGTATGTAGTCTTTCATCTTTTGTCTTTCTTCCTTTATGCATATTGACTTTTTTCTACAGATTAATTCTGAGAATTTGTGTGTGTGTGTGTGTGTGTGTGTGTGTGTATATTTAGAAAAGTGATACATTTCATCTGTTAGGATTTCATCAGACTGGGCTTTGATGATGTTGCCATATCTAGACATGCACACGAAACAAGAGATACTTGTAGTTTCAAATTATTTTAAAGAAGATTTTTTCACTCTAGCATATTCATCTGTATTCTTTTACTTTTCTTCAACTTTGTCCCTGATTATCCCATATTTTGACAACAGAAAGTCTATCAAGAATGGTGATATATTCTAAGAGCCTGAACGCAAATTTGCTGTGGCTGAACTCACGATCAAGGCACTTTCTAGAGTGCAAGTGTCTCAGTGAATTATTCACTCTTTAAATCAAAATAGCATTCCCTATGTCAAAATTGTGGTCAGTTTCATTACAGTGAATAACCAATGCCTTCTGTGTGCGCATTTATTTTAAAATGTCCCTTTTGTGTTCATATATGCTTTTGTTTAAAACCTCTTGAGGTTTCCCCAATGTATTCATTCTGACAATTTCTGCACTTGATAGAGTAAATTCCCACTTCAAGTTTTGGCTTGCTATTTTGTTTTTCATTAACTCTGATTGTTCTAGACATAGTTGTGACAAATTTTATGCTGAGTTTATCTAAATTCTTTTTTGTTGTAGTTGTGATAGTGAGCAGAATAATATATTTTTTTGATTTGTTGGGTTTGTCAGGAAGGACAGCTTTTCTATTTTGGAATATTTTATAAGCTTTTTGTTTCATATTGATTATGAAAGAGTATCGAAGTGTCTTGAAAGTATTTTCAATGTATTTCTCCTCTTTATGTAAATATTGAGGGCTGCAAATTCTGAGTGCTCTTACATAGAATCCAATTATTTCTTTCTATTGTGTTCATTTTTGTTTAGCTTATCTACAAGATTTGGTAAGTTGGTATCACAAGGATATATTAATAGAGCATCATCAGTATCTTAGAAGTAAGTCGATTGTTTAGGTAAAATGTTTTAGAAAGAACCAGACTCAAGAAATTCCAATAAAAATATATGCCATTACTTTACTGAGAGGCAATCCCATTGGTAATTCAAATTTTTCTTTCTAAAAATTGTTATTGAATGTGAAATAATATTGATTGGTGATGAGATGGCAGATTTTTATTATTTTAGTTATTTGTAGGGAGAGGTTTATCTTTGATGTTGTTAGATGCTTTTTTTATGAGTTTTAAGGATTTTTCAACCAGGATATTAGTGTAAAGCGATTTCCTATCTAAGCTGGCCATGAGTTTGTCAGATGTATTTATTTCCCTTAGTTTTTCAAAAAGGTTGCCTGATTTTTTTTTTTTATATGTGATGGACTTATTGTTCCAAGGAGGGGGGGTGTAATATTTTTTACTATGGCTCTAGCTATTTTGTGAGGGGCACTGCCTGTTGCTGATATGATTGGGAACATAGGTTTATTTGTTTTGTGGGTTTTAGGGAGACAATAAGGTTTTGCTGTTCTAGGGTGTAGTGAACAATTACATAGTAAATGAGTCACAGTGGCTTCCATCTGATGTAAAGGAAAATAATAACTTCCTTATCTCAATATGTGACACGTAGCAGTGATGTTTTGTTCGTTTGAAAATTGCATGAATCCCCCCACACACACACTTAGTTATTCTGGAAGTGTATGATTCTGAAATGTTGGATTTATACAGCTTTGTTCAGTTTGACCAGTAGCAATCTGCATGCTGATTGGTTGGACTGGAGGATGACATATGAGTGTGTGATTGAAGATGAAGCTAAGAACACGGATTGGTCAGTTGCTCATGGTTTTGGCATAATAAAAAGGGCTGGAACAGAGAAAAAGTGGTTATATATATATATATATATATATATATATATATATTTATAAAAAGGTTTAACACTAATATTCCATGGTTATAATTTATTACATTGGAATCGTAATCACGATACAATTCATCAGACCTAGGTCTGATGAACTGGATCATGATTACAATAAATTGATAATTGGATAAATTATAATCATGGAATATTAAAGTTTGAGCCTTTTATATTACATTCTTGCTCTGTCCTGGACACTGAGCTCTACCTGGATTCTATCCTCTTGAAATTTATTTATATATATATATATATATATATATATATATATATATATATATATATATATATATATCAATGATCACAAAAATAGATTAGTAAAGTTAATGATATAAAATGACAAAATCCTTTCGCAAACAAAATTTTAAAGTTGTATTAACCTACAAATCACTCGATGAATGTTATGATCCTTGTTTTTAATAATTATAAGCTGTATAAGGTCTTTTTTTAACCTGCAAGTACTTTCAACTGTACATTCAGTCATCCTCAGGCATGGAAATTATTTTGTTTTTAATAAAATCCAGGTAACATCCGAGATGAAAAATTTAAATATGAATCAAAATGTTTTTTTTTTTTAAATGTGTTATTGTTAACGGATACAAAATTTTGGAGCATGCAGTCACAACACTAAGGTTGAATTTCTTGAAAATTTAAGAGAGCGTATTTTTTACTAGTATGGCAATTTGAGAATTTTTTTGTTGTACGAGTTTATCAGTCAATGGGACATGAACTAAATTGCGCAAAAATTTGCACATCAGATCACACACACACACACACAAATGGAAACAAACTATTTGATCCAAAGATTTTTTTCTTTTGATTTATCATTCAAAAATTGACTTGATAATATTACTTTGATAAAACAATTTAAAACAGGAACTGACAAATAATAAATAATTTTATTTATACAATTAGCAATAATAACTTTTGCCTAAGTAATCAACATCTTGTGAAAAAGTAAATTTGGCAATAAATTGTCATAACAATTTTTTTTTTTTTTTTACTCTCCTGCAGGTTCTAATGCTCTAAACTACTTCAGAATATCAAAATGAATTGTACAATTAAGCATTCATTCACTTTGTTAAACCATGATGAAAACCAAACATTTTGTTGATAATCTGAAAAAAAGAACTGATTGAGGTTTATTAACTTAAGGAAATCTATATCATACTCAGATACAATGTCTTATCCACTGTTTATAAACAAGAAAAAATTAGTGCTATACAAGTGCTTGCAAGATTCCACCAGCCAAGGAATATTTCAAGAGAGGTAGCTAAAATCACAAAAGAATTTTCAGTCCACCCAAAATTGAACATAAAGGATAGCCAAACAGATCTGAGGAATGCAGAACAAAAATAAAAGACACAACTGAAGAAAACACATAAAAAGGCTTGTTTACTATTTGCGAAACATTTCTTGGATCAAACAAATGATTATTGGAATACAATTATTTGGCTCTGATGAAAAAATAGAACATTTATCCAGCTTGGTTGGCAATTCATCTTCAAAC
>CAHIKZ030001119.1:87500-192500 GCA_903632075.3 Acanthosepion pharaonis | reverse complement strand
CTATATGTACCATTTTTTAGGTTGAATGTGACATCTAGGAAAACTTTTTAGGTTTGTTTCTATATCTATGTCAAATTCTATATTTCTTTAAATCTTTGTTATTATTCTACTGGTACCATGTTCACTGTTTTTTGTGTTACAGTTTCTCACAAGACTAGGTGATGCAATAAATCCAGTGCAGTGAGAAATGCTCATGGCTCTTCTGCTACCATGCATAATGGAAACTAAAGAATACAACTAAACCACTGGATTTGTATTTAGGGTCTCCTGCATTGAATATGTACATTCATAATTGAACCAGTGCAAGCTGTCTTATTACAAACTTTTCTAGCCAAACACGATCATTAAGGAACCATGTTTGATCAAGGCAATAATGCCTTCCAACAGGTACTCTTAGTACACACATAACAATGAAAACCAACAGATGTTCAACATGACTGCAATTTAAGAAATGCAATGTCCCATTCATCTCATTATTCATTTGAACTCTGCTAATTCATGTAAACTTGGTTGGTGTTCACATTGACACACAAGACACTTCCACCTACAATTGACTTTATAAGCTGCTAAACTATTATAAACACATACATCTCCAACTGATACAAGTAAAAAAAAAAAAAAAAAAAAAATATATCCCCCATTGATAAAAGTAAAAAATAAAATTATATACTAAATTTAATACAACCAACCTAGTCATCCAAAACAATTCTTCAGTCAACTAGCATCTTACAGAAGACTAGCATTGTATATCAATTTAAATATCCTGTAGGAGATTGCATCTCTGATAAAAATATTAATACATATGTTGGTTTTACAATGACGATGTTGACAAGACAACTTCTGTTTCACTTGAATAAGCATAGTTCAATGTCAGAACACTGAAAGGAACACTCATGTCCACATTCAGAGTTTAGACAGATATTAGTCGAAAATACATTACTACATCATCAAAATAATAATGAGCAAAAAGTTAAAATTCTGGAAGCCCTTTATAGAAGAGAATTGAGGCCAAAAATAAACAAAATCAACTATGAGTATAGCAACAAAGTTCTTAAATGTTTGTAGCAGTAAATTTTTAATACAATACTAAATTAACATATAACTAAAATCTTTTTCATTTTTAGTATATTAAAAAAAATTACAAAAGTTACCACCTTGCATAGCTAAAAAAAAAAATTTTATTTGAATTCACAACACTCTAAAACAGACAGTGAAAATTTTTTTTTTAATTTACGGCGCTACTGTATCCACATCCACAGATAATTTGACCCCCTGAATATGGTCTCAGATAAAAGAACTTGGAGAAATATAAATTATTTGAAAAAACAATTTTGTAATTTTTCTTAATCAATTTTCTATTGCAATCAAGAAATTAATTCATGGACTTGAAAAGATTAAAACTAGAATAAATAGACATAAATGTCTAAATTATTAAACAAACTATGTGTGTGATATATATTTCAATAGGAGATAGGTTCACTTATCATTCCCAGTCTTTTGAACAAGAGTAAAAGTTTATCACTTGTTTCCTGTTTAGGATTGGGTTTCTGATTCCTTCTAAAGCCTTTTATTTCATTATCATTAGCTCCTTGTGTCTTAGTGGTGTTATTGCCTTGCTTGGGGTGAACAGAAATTTTTGTTTATATATATATATATATATATAAAAACAAAAAAAAGAGAGGGAGAGAGGTTATTATATATATATATGTGTGTGTGTGTGTGTGTGTGTGTGTGTGTATTAGTAATATATTTGTTTGTTTTTTTGCATTTTTACAAATACATCTTTTTCTCTTTTTTTAATAGACTGCTCCACTCTCTTAACAGTAAGTTATAAATATTAACATTTTACAACAGTTGCTTTTCAGTTTCTGTCTGACAATTGTAACATGCATGGAACTCTTGTACCAAATGGTGAAGAACAAATGTATCTTTCTTATTTTGAGATATATATATATATATTTATCCGAGTATAGGATTGGTGTATATGGAATAAATTCCAATAACCAACAATCACTATTCTTAAAAGAGTGCTCAATACAGAGTAGAGCAAATATAATTATTTATTTAAAAATTATAACATAAATATGTTATAAAATCACTACAAAAATAGCCATTTTGTTTCAACACCTATGGTCTCTTATCAAGTGATAATGTTGAATGTAGAATAAAGTATTATTCTACATTCAACATTACTTGGTAAGTGATTTTATAACATATTTATGTTATAATTTTTAAATAAATAATTATATTATATATATATATATACACAGACAGACAGAGGGATCATCGGATATTTTAGAACACATCTTTTGCAGATCAGAAAAATTAGCCAAAGTCACACATAATTAATTTTTAACATTGTCATTTCTTTCCAAATATATCAAGAGCATTAATACGGCAGATTATAATCTGACACAAGAAACAAAAAGATACAGATAGCTCATTTGGAGATAGCTTCTTTAATGTAGCCAACTGAACTGGCAGAACAACAAGTAGCTGTGAATTGAACAACACAGACTGATCTACAGTGATGTATATCAAGTATATTTGGTCCTAATGGTCATGAGGACCATATTATGTTGCTCTGCTTCTTAAGAAATGGAGTCAGGGTCAATGCAACCCCAGACAACAAGGTAATGGTAACAGTGACCAAACCCTGGTTCAAGACAGTGTTTGTATATTTTCCAGCAGGAATCCATCCAACATGGCCCACTTAAACCAGGAGTGGCTACCCAAGAATTTTCATGTCACATTCTACATGCAGTCTCCTGTCATGATTTGAATCTCTTAGACTATAACAGTTTGGGACATTATTTAGAGGAAGATCAATAAGCAGACTTGTTGAAGGCTGTCATTGTAGACACAATGGCTATCATGAAAGAGAACCCCTGATCCAAGCATATCCTCAAAGCTCAGTGTAATTGTATTGAATAATCATTTTTGTGTTTTTCTGGCTTGAACATGTGCACAATGTCCTCAAAATATACTGATTTTTCTTTATTTGTTCTCAATTACCTGGTGAACTCTTTCATGTAAATACATACTTATATGACATAGAAATTGCACAATCAATACAAGGTAAGTGCAAATGCATGCTATATAATTATATTCTGCAATGTAATTTTTTTTTCTTTTCAATTTTTTTCTCATTTGTCATTTAAAATGATTTTAGTTTTTAAATTATTTGCCTGAGTGCAATTTGTCAGAAATCAGTTGTTTAAAAACAAGCAATAATTTTCACTTTCCACTCACTATTGATTACATTTGTGGAAAATTTCTTCCTTGTTTTAGGCTTTCTTAAATTATTTCATATTTAAGTTGGCAACAAAGAACAAGAAGAAAAATTCACTTCATGTCAAATCACAAAAGTTTTATTCTCCAAACTGATAAAATTTCAACCTATTAACACATATGGATTATTAAATATAAGGTACTGATGTCTGCAAAATCTAATTTCCATATAAAATCCACCCCCACAACAAAAAATAATACTGATACTATACATATTTTCCTTATTTCATAATGCTGTGACATGATAAAATAAAAAATATATAGGTAGTAACAGGATTTTTTTTTTTTAATTTATATGGAAAACTATTTTGCAGAAGTATTGTATATTTAATCAACCAGAAATGTCTAACAATAGCATCATGATCAGAATGCTCTCAAATCATTTCTATCTAACAAAACATATCCATAAGGTTACAAAAATCTGAAATGACAGTTTTCAAAACATTTTTCTACAATGTTTCTCAGTTATTAGGGGATACTAATTCTGATGCTAACCTCCAGGAGAGGGACACACCTTCTCAGATTCTGATTTTCTGCTGACACCAAGTGGATAGATTATACTGAATCAATTACTTGGTCTGCTGCTCGGAAAGTTGGTTCACTGTATCATATCTTGCCATAAAGCAGACAAATTTGTTGTCAAATTTTTTTAAAAAATTAAAGATATCTCTTTTGAGATTTCAACTTTAAACAAAAAAATAAATAGACCACTTTTTAGACCTATCCAAGTACTTTAAAATAGTATATAATTTAGCTTTGTAGGTGAAAAAACAACCGTGATATCGATATTTAAACTTTGTGACTATTTTCCAAAATTCACCTTTTTTGGCAAGAGTCAATGTGTCATATCTCTGGAACCCTTTAACCTAGAGATGTAAAATAGGTACCATTCAATTTGTATCATGAAGCTCTATAAGTATATCAAATTTGAAAAACATCCGTGTCAGTGATGGTCAGACCCTTGTTGATTTGACACAGAATGACTGATTTCTATAAATACTAATGAAATTTTATAGGATATCAACTCCTATATTTTACAGCCAATAAGTGAAGCACAAACAATCAAGAGACCCTTCAAATAAATCTTACTAAATTCAGTAAATATGAAAAACTTTTTTTTTTTTACAATTTTGTACAAACACAGCTCCAAAATTAAATAATTTGTTTCTGGAACCTGACTGGATAGGACGATTGACCACACAAAACTCAGACAGGATTCGGGAGCTGCTCACTGACTTGCCATCAGCCATAAAATTGGCTTGTCAGACACAGGAATAGATCTGAAAGGGAAAGGTCAGTGACCGATCTGCAAAAGACAGTCAACGAACCAGACTATCCTCGATGATCCACATACCATGACAATGCGTATGTCAGTGATGATTTTTCTACATACAATGCCACAACAAAATAAGTCTCATAACAGCTCTCTTTGTTCACCGTCTTAAAATTATGGCTATTGCATACAATCATCCAGCAGTCTCACACATTGTTTTATTAGCGTGTGCTACACACATACACACACACATATTGGTACACATCATTTCAAACATTGCAGACTCACTTGCAACAAAGTTGAAATTCTTAGATGCAACCATAAGTTCTATGCTAACAGTTTCTTTTCTCACACTTCTCACTTGTGGAAGTCTCTTCTGGATTTTTTGTTTTGCAGTCAACTTTGATCTTCAAAAATTTAAATGTCATGTCAATCATTATCTTCCGTCTTCTTAATTCCTGTTCTTTTATTGTTCTCTCTTTAATAGTGCATCTTTTCTTATATTTTGTAACACTCAGTAACTCCTTGTGTCTTAGTGGTTTTATTCCTTTGTTTGAGGTGAAATGATTAAAAATAAAAATACAATTTTTGAACATTCATGACCTTTCAACTAAATAAAATGTGGAAGGGTAAAATTAAAAATGACTTAATTTGGCTTAGCAGTTTTATACCCAGTACTAATTATATTATTAATGTATTTTTTTAGAAGATTTTTCTATATCTGTTAGCATAATTATTTGTACAGAATACACAGGGTAAGTGACAACTAAACTGGTTCCTTAACAAGGTTTTTCTTGTGAGGAGGATGGTTAGACACCCAATAGGATTAAAAACAAGACCCATCAAAGAGTTGATGAAATTTGTAAGGTCAATGGTGCAGTAGACTGGGCTCCATAGCTATGAAAGCAGCCAGTGTGGTGATGATATCAGTGAGTGGAGAGCTTCCTAGGCTGAAGTCAGTGGCCAGATTGGAGGGTTCCCCTCAATGGAGTCGACAGTCGTATGTCCGTGACCAAAGCTAACCTTCCAGTTGGAGGACTGGCTATAATTTAACCTGAAGATGGATGGGCTTGTCAGGTCTACTTGCCCCAGGTCTTATTAGATATGAATGAATATCTGGCTTTCAATGTGGAGTAGAGAGAAATGATCAGGTGCTTATTTGTGCAGGTTCACCAGATTCAAAACAGTGTGACAGAGTTATATCTATGGTTCAAATTATAGAATGTTTAATAAAGAGTTTGCTAACCAAATATTTCATTTGCTTAAAAAAGAAAAACTAATTGTTTACAGATATTAATCACATTTTATTCTAGATGTGTCAAAGGCAGACATCATGACACTTTCATTAATATCTGTCATCTTCAATATTATTGGCCTCAGAGTCATCTAATTCTTGCTTTCTCAAGAAGGATGTCTCATCTTAATCTGTTTTATGCCACAACAGAGAAATAGCCACTCACACCTGGATTGGTTGTTTATAATTTTGTTTCTCCTCATCTGATCTTTTATTTTTGTTAAAATTTCTATGTTTTCTCAAAATACTGTGTACATTTGTTTCAAAACGAAATAAATTCATATTTTTAGTCAATATGAACAAGATAAAAAGTTGAACAAATGTTAAACCTACCTTCTTTTTTTTTTTTTTTTAAAGTATTTCACCTCAAGCAAGGCAGGAGTGCCAATAGTACATAAGGGGCTACAGAGGGTGTAAGTATGGAAAAAAAAGAACAGGTAATGTTTGAAGAAAGGGTAAAAAGAGGAATGGAGGAGGATAAAAAGAAGAACAGGGATCAAGGCAACAAAAGATGTTAATTGACATTACATTTAAATTTTGAAGATTATAGTTATCATGGAAGCAAGTAAGAGGAAAGGAGTTCCACTGTCGGGAAGTATGAGAGAAGAAGCTGTTGGAGTAGAAGAGGCAGTTACATTTAACTGGTTTGACAGTATAAGGATGGAATCGAAATGCCAACCTAGTCGGACACTTAAATTCATGCAATTGGGGCACCAGTAAAAATAGGTCAAGCAGATGCCACAAAAATATTTATAGAAAAGACAGAGGGAAGCCACATTGCATTGGTGAGAAAGTGACTGGAGTCAAAACCCTGAGTCAGGACCTATCACATTGCATATCCATCTTTGGATTTTGTTGAGAACCTCAAGATGAATAGAGGAAGCGCCAGACCATATATGGCAACAGTAGTCCATGCCTGAACATGCAAAGGATGGACTCAGATGAGAAAAACCTTCTGGTATGACACAGAGAACCAACTTTCCTTGCAGTAGATGCAGCTACTGATTCAATGTAGTTGTTCCACCTCAAATTAGTGAAAAGCATGAGACCACGAAGGCACAGTAAGGCACTCTCATGGAGTTGAGCATCAACCTTGCTGATAGGAGGCAGGGACGTTTCTGTATGGTTTACCTTCTAGAAATTCTAAATAGTCAGTGCATATTAAAAACATAAAAGCTGTTTTTTTTTTTGTTTTTTTACAGAAGTTCATTAAGATTATGCATTATACATGAATTATTATATTATCTAATACAATTTTTTTTTTTGTGTACATTTTTCATTTAATACAATTTTTATATTGGAACTGCAATTTGGCATTTGAATAAATCCATTTTTAAGTAAATAGTTTAAGGCCAGTAATTTTTAATTGCAGTATGCCTGCTTTTATTAAAACAAAGACATTTTCAAAATTAAAATTAAAAGAAACTAATTTATCAATATATCACCATGCATACAAGGAGTCACTAAAAAGTTCTGGGAATCTGACTATGAAATTTCGTTTCGGCCGTTGTACGCTCCGGCCTTCTTCAGGTGGTTGGAATTTCGAACTGAACCCTTTATATGCTAGGCCACAAAAATCTCCTGAGCCGACCAAGCATAGAAATAAATACAATATGGGAACCAGTAATAAGGAGTGCCAGAGAAAAGCAATGATAACAAAGTTGCAATATGAACTCTGGTAAAGACATGCAATGATAACAGCAAAATTGCAATATGAGCACTGGTAAAAATGATGCTGAAAACATTAGGTTTATAATACTCAGAAGTTCATACCCAGATGTCCTCAAGGACACATGGCACAGTGGATAAAGGCGTTGGTTAGATCCAGTGACAGACCCAAAGAAGGTGAGTTCAATGGAGAACTTTCAGAGGGAAAATTAGCAGGAGATAACTGATAACTGACATCCATCAAACATGGCACGTGGAATTAGAACAGTCTACCCCAGTGATCGAAATAAAGGGTTTCGAAATTCCAACCACCTGAAGAAGGCCGGAGCGTACAACGGCCGAAACGTTGTGACAAATATGGCAACAAAGATGAGGACAATAGTCCGACTAATGTAAATACTGTACATAATACCTCATCTCAGAAATATAGACAAACGATAAAAATCATTGTGCATATTTATTCATAAAATCTTTATAGGAAAATCATATATTTAACATTTTTTAAGACGTTTTTTATGTTTATATGTTCTTTTTAAAATCGACCTTGCCAACCAAACGCTCCTCTGTGGCCAAATCGGTTAAAGGCACGTCAGGCTAAATGACAGTTTTGTATAGGATACAGGTTCGATTCCTGTCAGAGGACGCATATTTTCTATGAAAATTTCTTGGACATTCAGGCCAGTAAATATTGTTAATACTGTTTATTATAAACAGAGCATTTACTTAAATATTTGTATCTATAAAAAGAACGTATAAACATAAAAAAATGTCTTAAATATTTAGTATATAAATGCATCCTATTTTCTAGGATTTTTTTTTGTAAGAAAAATAGTTAAATTTATGCTTATTGCAATCAGTGACTTATAAATAAACTAGTTTACCTGTACTATCAAAACACAATGTCAATATTTAAGTAATTTTACAATTGTGCTTTCTCAGATCAATGATTAAAAATGGCTTGATTGAATGGCTTCTTAAAGGTTTTTCCTTCATTAGATCTCAATGACTGATGCTAAAGAACTTTACTAAATAACAGAAACCATATCACTTGAAGAATTCCAGTTACAACAACTAAAATGGACAACACTTGTAACTGAATGCAGACAGGATGAAAGTTAATAGACTTTAGAAAAACACTTAACTGAAAAGCCATTTTAAGAGAAAGATTTTATGTATTTTAACCAACAGTAATGTTAATTATTTGGTCAATGAATGCCGAATGTTTCCTTGGAAGAGAGCAAAACAATATGAAGAGAGATGATACAAACAGATCAATCATAAAAAATACAATAATGCCTAAAAAAAGATAAAAAGATTGTAAAATTAATCACATTCAATTTACAGCCTATCAGTCACAAGCAGTCATGGTCTTAAGTCAACCACCTGTATTTATGAATTTTGAAGGAAAATTTTGAACCTTTTTTTTGTTGAAAATATAAGAACACAGAATCTATCAAATGAAGCAAAGATTTGTATTCTAAAAGGAATAAAACTGTTTAAATTTACACAGAAATCTGTCATATAAACTATGTAAGATTTCATTAAACAAATCAACATTTTCCCAATAAAATTGGTTTTAACCAATTGATATAGGCAAAATTTTCAGGATATACTAATATTTATATAAGAAATATATTTGAGTTTTAGCTTATAATTTCAACCTCACTACAAATATTGATAAAAACCTCTTTGTGGAGATGTCAGGTTTTACTATATATGTGCTACATATATGCACACAAACATGAATATTATACCGAAACAATCAACATACTATATTGATGATGCTCTATTAATATATCTCCATGAAATAATTTACCTGACCTTGTAGATAAACTAAACAAAGTTCAACATACAATAGAATTTACTTATAGAATGGAAACAAACAATACTTTACCTTTCCTTGATATTATGTTACACCACAGTAATAATAGCTGAAAACTAAGTGTCCATTACAAATCAACTAATAAAAATAATCTCATAAATTTCTATTCTCACCATAATGACAAAACAAAATCAGTAATAATCATTGGATTCTATTTAAGAGCACTCATAATTTCTAGCCCTCAAAATTTATGTATATGAAGAGGAGAAATATATTGAAAATACTTTTAAACTCACCCATAATTATTTTATATTCAACACATAACAAAAAGCTCATAAAATATTTAAAAATAGAACAGCAGACTTTCCTGACAGACCCAACAAATGAAAATTTATTGTTATACTTGTCAACTCTATCACAACTACAATTTAAAAATTTATCTAAGCTCAACATAAAATTTGTTACAACTATGTCTAAAACAACAGAAGAATACAAAACAAAATAATAAACTAAAACTTGAAGGAGGAATTTACTCTATCACCTTTAATAATTGTCACAAGGAATATATAGGAGAAACTTCAAGGAATTAAAATAAAAGATTATATGAACATAAAACAAACTCAAAGCATTAGTTGCTCACCATAACGAATCTGGTCATAATTTCAAGTTAGAAAATGCTACTCTAATTAAAAGTGAAAGCAATTTACTTAGAACAAAATGTGTAGCAAGTGCTTTAATTGCTAGATAATCCACAATAAATTTACATCCTGATTCTTACATTTTACCTTTCTTCTATTATCACAATATGGGACGATATTTAATAACACAAGTGATAGAAACATGAACAAAAAAAAACTAAATGAAACCCAAAACACATTTTAAAAAAAAAAAATTTTTTTTTTTTCCTAACAGATGAGCATTAAGTATATGAATATAAGCAATCAAATGTATGTGTTGATGTACAAATATATGCTTATTGTATATCTAAAATAACACACTGCTGACTAGTGCACACTGTTGTATAATAAATTAGGTTATTTTGTAGAATAAAATTCTGGTGCAAGGAGTTTCATCCTAACTGGAGACCCTATATCAGTGCCTTGTGACAGACTAAGCTAAGCTCTAAATAACTCATGGTTGATATGATTATACATTTCTCTACTGAGGCAGAAGAGTCAGTATTAAATTTTTCAAGAGAAGCAGACACTCCTTACTTTAAGAATTAAGGTTACACTATCTTCATCTCATCTTATACCATACATTGATTATATAGACATTATTACATATTTGAGTCATAATAAAGTCTGCATTAAATTTTCATTGGCTTCCACTGAGAAAGGTTCCCTAGGCCTTCATTTCAATTATGTTAATATTTGTACACAAATTTTACAGAAATTATCTTTGTTTTCTATGAGTATTTCTAAAGTTTTCTCTAAGCTAAATGTTTTGGACAGATGTTTCAATCAGCTTCAAGACCTATTAAGATTTTAGATTGCACAAATTTGCTGGAAAATAAAATACAATAAAGTATCAATACAACTAATCTCTGAATATTTTTTTCAAGGTTTCTATCTTAGCTTTCCTTTCCTACTGATAGTCTTCCTTAATATATTAGTTCTTTTATCTCTGTCCCCTTTCTTGTTGGACATTCCACTTTCCCGGATAATTCACCGTTTTTGTTTTTTTTCAAGCATGCTCACTTAATTTTGACAATAATTTTCTAATACATAGATGTGAAAGATGAAAAAACAAAAAAACAAAATGAAGACTGTTTATCTTACCCTGGCTTTTCAGTAAACTCTTTCTGTACACAAACTGCATTTACCTTTTTTCTTCCAAAATTTTGAATGAATTCTCCTTTCCAGGAATCTTACAATCATTAAATTTTGCTTATATATATATATATATATATATATATATATATATATATATATATATATATATATATATATATATATATTCACTTTCTGATCTTTCTATCATAAACAAGAACTTTTTTTTTTTTTTTTTAAATAATCAATTGTTCATACAAATAGGTTTCTATTGTTAACCTCCCAATTCTAAGAAGAGATTTTCATCCATTTATAATGGCCTACATCTACAGTTTGTACATCTTTGGTGAAAAATTCAATGACAAGGATTCAGAAACAAATAAAAAGAGAGAGAAAATAAAAATAACAATAAATTACATGGAAATAAAACTTATTTATTTGTATTTAGGTTTTTAATTATTTTTTTTCTCCATCTTTTGTTGATTTGGAAGATTACAAAATGAGAGAACATTGATCAATCATGAAAGTTTCTGCTTCACGGGGAGAATAAAATCAAATCAAATTCTCATTTTCTATGTATTAATTTTTCTCACTAGATTTCATTTCCTCATATGAATGTATCAGTGGATGTGTTTGCTCATTGTTGCTTGTTTTCAGACATTTTTTCTCTCTCTCGTTATGTTTACATGATAGTTTTCACAAATATATGCCAACATTTTCTGTCTATTTGTCTTTCATGAATATAAAGGCTAATTTTGATAGACTTTTCTGACCATATATGCTAGAAAATTAAAAGGAATTCAACAATTTCTGGAAATGTGCATGAATGTTGATTTGCCTCTTAGTTTTTACCTGTTTCCACAGATGCCTTTTGTGTTGTTGACATCATTTTCTGATACTATTTACACACACACACACACATCATATGATTTTTCTCAGTATGCTTTTGCAGGTTTTATTTTATCTTGATGTTAATTCTGCAGTTTATCTTTATATATATATGAACATGTTTGTTCAGTTCAGTATCAGTTTTATCATATCATTTCCAACATTATTCAAACTTTTAAACTGTATTATCACAATTCTTTTTAGTTTTTTTTATTTTAAAATCCTTGATATAATTGATATTAATATTATCCAATTTTTCAGACACTTTTGTTCTCAGTATTTTACCCTTTCCTTTTCAACCAAAAATTGTTAAAACACTAAATTGGAAATAACTTATTTCGATTTTTATTCTGTTCTGGTTCAGGATTAAATAAGAAAACCAAGATGGCTTCAATTTTGAAATAAGAGGTAAGTTTTCTAAACAAATTCTGCTTTAATTTCATGATTGCTGATGCATATTTTACTCCCTGTAAATGTGATTAACACTGAAAATATACATATATTTCTGTCTCTTAAATAGGTACCACCACAGAAAACTCAATACCTAATATGTAAAAGAATTTTTAAAAATAAAAAAATCATTCTTGAAGCTTTTATTTTAGTTTTAATTTAAAGCTAATAGATTAAATTTAATATTTCCAATAAGCAAAATATATTGTCATATTTCCAAACTAATTTAACTGGAAGGAGATTTTTCTTTTTTGTTAAAATAGCTGATTAGCGCCCTTTTTAGTGATCTTTCATCTCTAATCTGTAATTCTCTTTATTAAAAGAAATCTTCCAAAAATAAAATGTACTTTTCTGAAACTTTATTTCAGGAATATTAGTTGATTTAAAGTATAATTAATCTGATTTGAAACAAATACTTACTTTATTTTTAAAATATCACAGAAATGCATTTTTTTACCCAGCAGTAGCTCTGTTGATGCACTGATGTGATGACAGATCAATGGAGACTTTATTTGTAAAACATAATTGAAGAAAATGACATTTCTGTGTAATTTTTAAATGCTCAGTAATCTTAAAAATTCAGGAATATATTTTCCATTATCTAATGTTTTATTGAATTTTAGAAATTTTGGTTTTAAATTTACGATAGCTATTTCTCTTATTTTCTGATAATGTATAGTCACATGTATTTACAAAAAAAAATTCAAAATTCTTTTAAAAATATTGGTGTTTGATGATTTGTATTAAGCTTTTTCTTTTATGATTAGTAAATATAGTTTTCACTTAATAGCAATAATATCTAAAGAGTAATAAAAAATAAAATAAAAATACTTTGGTCTTTCCTTTTTGATGATAAAACTTTGTTTTTATCAAGTTTGCAGCCCTTTTTCATGATTATATGCTCTTTTTTTTAGAATCATCATGAGGACCATTGCTCTCTATATATTAAATGCCTTTGACAAGATGTGGCATTGGAGATTGTTAAATAAACTCTCCAGAGATGGAATCTTTGGATAGGCTTTCTCAGTTAGCAACTCCTTTCTAACAGGTAGGTCCTTGAAGTTCCTTGTTAACGGCCAGTCCAAAAATCTGAACTTTCACCTATCACAATGGATTGATCTTCTCTCTCAAGAACGCTTCTTGTCATGAATGTCCATTGGGACTCAAGCTCTCCCCAGACCTTGTGGAATTAATATATCCGATTTCTTGCTAAAGATGCTGGAAAAATAGTTGGTTTATTGTACTACTCCAATAAGTATCTGACTCCCTTTTCTATATACTTGTACTTGTTGTGGCATTCATTCAAGGTTAGTTGAGCCAGCTCTGTCAAATGTCAAGTTGCCTTGTGCATAAAGCTTGTTGAAGAGAGCCAATTTTGCAATGAGTGTTCATGGCAGTGTTTGAAGATGAAGTGTTGTCAGCAGAAGTAGAGTATTTGGTGCAGGCAAAAGTGATTGAATACCTCAAGCTTGTAAAGATCCCCAGCTGTCACTGGCCACGTCTCACTGCCAGAGAGAAGGATTGTGTTGACTAAAGTCTGGTAGAGCCAAACTTTCATGTTGTTGATCTCAGATCTACACCAGCCAAGTCCTAAGCCGACATTGGATGCAATGCAGACAGCATCAATATCTTCATTTCCCTGACCAGTGACATTATCATCCAAGCTGAGGTACTTCCTCTAGGGTCTGCCTGTTATAAATAAAAGATAGCTTCTCTAAGACAGAAACACATCTGTCAAAACTTTTGTCATGGCTGCATTCACCTTCATGCAAATTATTGCATTTTGTTGACTGCCAACTGAATGTCAGCAAAGCTCAAGCATTTGCCTTAATATCAATGCAGCCAGAACCTGGACAAAATCAGTGCTGATTTTGTCCCATTCTGTGATCACATTCACTGTAAACAGAAATAAGATGGAATTGAAGACTTTCATGGTAGCATCAATTAGGCTGATCTCTTATTAGGTAAATACTACAGCACCTTTCTCGAAAAAGTAGTTTCTCCAAGACATAAACACATCTGTCAAAATTTTTGTCTTGGCTGCATTCACCTTTATGCAAACTATTGCATTTTGTTGACTGCCAATTGAATGTCAGCAAAGCTTTCCCAAAGAATGGTGATATCATCAGCATAATCAAGGCCAGTCAAAGTGAAGTTGCCACCCACCATGACTAGAGTGTGCAACAGGTAATTCAGTCAACCACATAATTGAATAGTGTTATGGAAAGCAAACATCCTTGTTGAATGTCAGAGCGGATATCAAAGAAGTTTAACTCTTGGCTGTAGGTATGGATTTTTGTGTAAGTGGACCAGTAGTATGCCTTTGGGAGGTTTAGCAGTTTTGATAGAAATTCATCAGCATGCATAACCTCTCTGAGGGCACTGTGATTAATGGATTCAAACACTGTGTCAAAGTCAATGAATCAAATAACTGTCCATTGCTGGTCTCAAGCATTTGCCATAATATCAATTCAGCTAGAACCTGGGCACTGATTTTGTCCCATTCTGTGATCACATTCACTGTAAACAGAAATAAGATGGAATTGAAGACTTTCATGGTAGCATCAATTAGGCTGATCTCTTATTAGGTAAATACTACAGCACCTTTCTTGAAAAAGGTTAAAAAATTGTATCACTCCAGTCTTAAAGGAAAGTTTTGGAATCTCAAACACACGTAATTATCTGATGTAGCCAAGGGGCCAACACACTGGAACAGTATTTGAAGATTTCAGCAGGCAGACCATCTTTTCCAGCAGCTTTATTGTTCTTAAGCTTCTGGATGATACCTTGAACTTCTTCAATTAATGGCACATCGGTTTGGCAGTTATGTGGAGTCAAAAGCTCAACCATGTGATGTTGCATAGATAATGACATGTGATTGTAGTTGAACAAAGTGGTCTTTCTAATGTTGCAGATGATCATTAAGTTTGGTGATGATCTCGCCATTTTGACTCAAGATTGTCTCACTAGTGCCCAATTAGGTCATGTGCTGGAATTAAGAAGGTTGTGAAGCTTTTGATAGTCTCTGACAGATGAAGTGCATTCCTTATCTTCCGCTACCAACAAGCACTGTGATCAACATGAGCCAACAAGCACTGTGATCAACATGAGCCAACAAGCACTGTGATCAACATGAGCCAACAAGCACTGTGATCAACATGAGCCAACAAGCACTGTGATCAACATGAGCCAACAAGCACTGTGATCAACATGAGCCAACAAGCACTGTGATCAACATGATCCAACAAGAACTGTGATCAACATGAGCCAACAAGCACTGTGATCAACATGAGCCAACAAGCACTGTGATCAACATGAGCCAACAAGCACTGTGATCAACATGAGCCAACAGAGCAATTTGCCATTGAAGGAGATGGTAGTCATCTTAACCAACACACTGAGTCCACTTTGCTTTGTTGATGAGTGAAATCATCTGGCCTGAGATCCAATCCTTCGTCCATTGTTTTGTGACCCCAACCATTTCCGTTGTAGTCTCTTTGACATTGTGCTTAATGAATTGCCACATCATCAAGGGAAAGATTGGCCAAATGCAGTGCTTCAAGGCCACTAAAACTTGTACTCTATGTATTTTATAAGAGCCACATCAAACCAAAAATGAAGTATGGCTTCCACCTAACCTGTAATTGTCTGTTTTGACAGAGTTCAAAAGCAACTATGCAGCCATGTGGGTGATGAATTATTTTCCATCCCACAACCCCTTTTCTACAGACAAAACATCACAAACCTCTTGTTGCTCTATCACTATTTCTATAACGTGTGCTCTGATGAGCTACATTCCTTAATCCCACCAGCCCATAAGTTTACAGCTTGAACCCACCATGCCACGTACACAATGGTGAATCATCTCCATTTCCTTTGTATTTCATTAGTAAGGAATAAGTTCCATTCTGACAGCTTCTTCCCAAGAACTGTTTTGTAGAACAGATTCCTGGCAGGTTGTTTTCCCAATCGCTACAATCTTGACCTCTTCATGTCTAGGGTTAACCATTATCTTTCCTATATAACTCCATGAATCTCACTTCTTGCCCTTTTTATGCTCATAAACCACAACACAATAACCCTCTGCCTTGAATGTTTCTTGAGATTTGTTTTGGGTGAATATTAATATAAAAAAGTTTGAAAATCATTAAAGTTTACCTGGATCAACAGACACTTGATGAAAGTCAGCAAGCACAACAGCTGAAACATAGTGATAATAAAAAAGATGAGGACATTAGTTCAAATGTAAACAATGTACACAGTTAAATACTAAATGCAAAAATTACTTCAACACTACAAAAGCATTTAATCACTTAAAGATCACTTCTTAAACGCAGAACATAAAACTTTTAATGTCATAAATATGCTAGCATTTTAAAAAAATTAAGTTTGGTAAAAAATACTAACACTTTCAGCTTCCTTAGATTCCAAATTTTTTTCAGTATTAGTAAATCTTTCTATTTTTGTTATATAGGAATAAAGTACCACTGCCGACACTTGAGTTTGAACATAGCTCACCATTGAGAAAACACAGGTGATCCCATTATTGAATTATGTAGACCATGTGACCATAGAGGAAACGCATATATAGGAAGTTGTGTAACGTCTAAATGAACGCTATTTCTACTCTATCCTATATTACTATACAGACCGCTAGTCTCTATACTATTTTTCTCCATGGATTACTATTTGAGCAAGTATTATTGAGCAAGTACTATCAGTGTGAGTGCTATTTGAAGGTGTCTGACAAAAGCATTGTTCAACGGTGTACTATAGTTGTATCTGCAATTACAAAGTCTCTACTACAACGAACATTATGAAAGTAACAACAAACGTTTGATGACATATCTCTATTTTTATCTTGGCCAATTATGCATATGTATACATGATAATATATAAGTAATGTCACTTCCAACCATAGCATCTGGAGGATATTGTAAATAGTGAAATATCAATCCCAATTTTTATCGAATATTGATTCCTGCCAAGAATCAATCTCAATTATACCTTCATCTCCAGTATTTCAAAGTATATATATATATATATATATATATATATATATATATATATATATATATATATATATATAACAAACTGCAGATACACAATACATGTTGGTCTGCATTAATATGAATACATATATTTATACCTTTGCATACTGAAGAGTGTAAAGGCTGATCTCACCTGGCCCCCAAAAAGAATAAAAAAAAAAACAAAGGTGTGTGATTCTCACAATTTATTTTGTGACTCTGGCTTTATATCTACATTAGAGAATGATCAGTAAGTCATATATATATATATATATATATATATATATATATATATATATGAAATGAACAAAGTCCGACAATTATGTTAAGACATTTTTTATGATTATACGTTCTTTTTATAGATACAAATATTTAAGACATTTTTTATAAAAAGAACATATAAACATAAGAAATGTCATAAAATAATTGTCAGACTTTGTTCATTTCATATATATATATATATATATATATATAGATATAATAATGTGTGACGTCATTTGTTTACATTTAGATACGCATCAAGCAGATATGAATGTACGAGAGAAAATCATGGACAATTATTGTTTAAAAACAGTAAAATCAACCTTGCTACCTGAAACGCTCCTCTGTGTTAAAGCACATCAGGCTATATGACAGTTCTGTATACAGGTTCAATTCCTGTGGTATGACGCATATTTTCTATGACAATTTCTGACATTCAGGCCAGTAAATGTTAATACTGTTTATTATAAACAGAGCATTTACTTGAATATTTGTATCTATAAAAAGAACGTATAAACATAAAACATGCCTTTATATATATATATATATGTGTGTGTGTGTGTATTAGAAGCACACAATGAGTACTGAAAAGTTCTTGGCTTGATACACTTACCCAAGTTACTTATCTGATGCTTGGTCATTAAAATGCAAATTTTAAAAAGTGGATTTGAATGAGAACTTTCTTTGTGTGTGTCTATGTGCGCATATATATATATGTGTGTGTGTGTGTGTGTGTGTGTGTGTATATATATATATATATATATATATATATATATATATATATGTGTGTGTGTGTGTGTGTATATATATATATATATATATATATATATATATATATATATATATATATATATGGGTGTGTGAGTAAGTGCTCAATGTTAAATAACGGAGCTATTTAATAAATTAAAAACTATACATAATACCCAAAGTTGAATGCACAACTCTATTGTTTCATGCTATTTGCAATCTTCAAGTGCAAATTTGGGGTAACACTGTTTAATATTTCTGGTTATTGTGATGTATTTTATAGTTAGGGACAAGAATTATTGTTAAGTAATTAAATTGTAGTTTAATTTTGGATTTGAATTTAGGCCCAGATTAATATTTAAAATAGAAATTATAAATTTTAATTTAAAAATGGATGCTGATATAAAAAAAAAAAAAAAAAAAACAAATGTTTAGAGATCAAGGGGGCAATGATACATTTTTATAAAAATCAATAATGAAATTAAAAAATTAATGACATTAATAAAATTAAGATACTAATAAAAATAATATGTAACAATAAAAGTAAAAATGAAATAAAATAAAAATGAAACATAAATAAATTAAAATAATAATAAAAACAAAACACTAAAAGTAAAAGTTAAAAAAATAATAGTTATACAGTAAAAAAAAGTAGTAATATGATAATGAAAATAATAATGATAGCATAAATGTCAAATGCATTGCAGTCTAATAATAACAGTAACAATAGTTATACAGTAAAATATATTTCTTAGATGTAATAATTGACCTATCCAATGGGCTTCATGAACCATATGTTAAAGATTTATACAACCATAGATATATAAGCAAACAATCTAACCAACATCCTAGAATACTAAATAATTTACATAAATTGGTCCAATTTAGGCTGTAAACCAACTCTAACAATAAGGATATTTTTGACAAACAAAGGCAAATCTGTAGAATGACTAGAACATAGTAACCATAAAATTTATTTCTCATTGTAGTAGAGACTTTGTGATCGCAGATACAACTATAGTACGCCATTGAACAATGCTGGTGTCAGACAACTTTGAATAATACTTGCACTAATAGCACTTGCTTGATAATACTAGCTCAAACAGTAACCACCATATAGTGATCAATATAGAGAAATAGTATAAGTGAATAAAGGATAGAGTAGAAATGGTGACTCAAACACTAATAGAGGATAGAATAGGAATGACTATCAATTAGACGTCATGCTATCTCCCATATATAGTTTACTTCATTCAATAATGGGATCACCCGTGTTTGCTCACTGGCAATCTATTTTCAAACTCAAGTGTCGGCAGCGACATTTTATTCCTATATAACATGAGCCCCTCATCAAAAATGTCAAAGCTAATATCAAAAAAATTTCTTTGAATTTAATCCATAAGCACTTCAGTCCTTCCCCAACACTAAATAAGATTTTCAACAAAAACATCATCAAAGTTAGCAACAGTTGTGCCAAAAACATTGACCAATATATATCACAGCACAACTGTTCCATTCTAAAACACTTCAACAACCTCCAAAAAAGTAACATCCCCACAACAAAGGAATGGAACTGCCAACAAAACAAACCCTGCCCATTAAACAGCAGATGTATGACCAAGTTGTTAGTCTATAAAACTGAAATCAAATATGATGAGGCCAAGTTTTATGTGGGCTCTGCAGAAAACCATTGGAAATCTTGCTTTTACTACCACCAAATGACATTAAGCAATATCAAATATATTAATAGCACTGCCCTCTCTAAATTTTTCTGGAAACTGAAAAGTGAGAATAAAAACCCACCTATCACCTGGAAATGTGTAATGAAAGCTAAACCCTTCAGTGGGAAAGGTGATAGATTAACTTATGTCTTTCTGAAAAATTAATAATGCTAAAAAATATCAACAATCCAAATCTCTTAAACAAGAGAAGTGAATTAACAAGCACCTGCTTGTATAGAACCAAATTTCTACTCAAGCACACTGACCCAGATTAATATAGTCTAGTTAGACCCAGTGACCACAAATACTAGTAGTGATATTATTTATTATTACCATAATTATTTATTTTTATTAGTATTTTTACTATCTTAACTATATAACTATTGTTACTCTTTTTGCTATTATTAGACTAATGCATTTAATATTTATGCTAAAATTATTATTTTCACTATATAACCATTATTATTATTGTTGTTTTTATCTAACTTTCACTATCAGCAACATGTTTTGCTTTTATTATTTATTGTTTTCAGTTTTATCGTTATGCATTATTTTTATTAATATCTTAATTTTATCACTGCATATTTTATTGTTTTAATTTTTTAAGTTCATTATTGATTTTCATACAAAAAATAGAGTTGCTCCACTTGATCTCCAAGCGTTTTTCTTTGTTTTTTTTATGCCAACATCCGTTTCTGAATTAAAATTTCTAATTCTTATTTTCAATCTTAAATGTTAATCTGCACCTAAATTCAATTGCAAAATTAAACAACAATTCATTTAAATACTTAAAAACAATAATTAACCTCCATAATACAATACAATATCTTGCAATAACCAGAAATAAACAGTGTTACCCTAAATTTGCACCCAAAGATTATATATATAAAACACACACACACACACACCTAGAGTGGGCAATGGATAAATTGTCATCTAAGTTGCTCAAAAAGGAAAATACCACCAACATCTCATTTTAACAGATATATTTATCAAAATTACACAAAAATATCTTGAAATACTAAAGAGTAAAATTTCAATAAAATCACCATTGGCTTTAATCACAGCCTCCAGATGACTTCAGAATCTCCTGCATCACTTCTGGACAGTCTCCTTGTTTAAGTTGGTGAATGTTGCCGTAATCCTTGCCTTCAGTTCATCTTTGTTGTTACACAGAGTTTTGTTGGACACTCGCTCAAATGTCCACTACACATAATAATCAAGGAGGCTGCAGTCTGGGGAGTTGGGCGGCCAGATATAAGAGATGATATTGTTGTAGAAATTGTCTGACAGCTATGACTGGGTTCTCCGCCAGACATATGGTCTTATAGCAGCCACCCTCTTGACCCAGGGCAGCACTACCACATAAAGGCAATTAATTTAGACCTCAGTTTAAGTCTGAGACCCTCACCAATAAATTCAGGAGTTCTTTTGTTAGTGATTTTTCCGAGCTGCTGTGCCTTCGTAATCACCATTAGACTTACCCAATTCTTTCTGAATCCTCTGCACTGTCCTTAGGTTGACAACCAGACACTCTGGAATATTCATATTGGAGCTTCTGTCATGAATGCCAATCAGTACATCATGCTGATTCCGAATTTTTGATGGAGTGAATAGCGTTATGATGCACTTTTTCTCACAGACAGTGCCCAACTGACCCTATTATATTGTCCAATCAACAAAATTAAAAATATAAAATGGCAATAATTTAGCCATTGCACCCCTCTCTTTATATTATATATATATATATATATACACACACACATATATTGGAGTCAACATCCAGGTTACAGTCTGTTTCATACTAAATGCAATCGGAAGACATAGCCTGAGGATTGCATTTAGCATGAAATAGACCATCGCTTCTGGGTGTTGACTTTAATATCCACTTTTATATTTATGTATGCTCTATCCCTGATATTGGGCACTTTAACCCATAAATATAGCATACCTTAAAACTATATATATATATATATATATGCTAAAATGTGTGAAATTCAACTAACAAGTACTATCTCTGATTTTTTTATTATATTTTTCTAATTTCTGAATAAGTTGTACATCCAAATCAAAATTGTCCATAAAGTTTATGTTTTTCTTCTGTTCTTGTTTGAAATCCTTCCACTGACACAGTCATTATCAATAACTAAATGGTATAGACAAGATTTTGTAGGCTACATTCTGCAGCTTGTTTCTTTGTTAAATAACTACAAAACATTTCAAAGCAATTTTTTATGATAGAGAAAGAACAATAATCCTAATACATATAGATACATTCTTTTTCGAGTGAAGTCAAGCTCTGTGAAACCTTTCTAGATATGATATCACTTATACAATACACATATTTCAACTTGAAATGTACAAATTCCCAAAATGCCAATATGTAGCCAACAAAATCTTGTCAACTATATTGAAAAACATTCAGTTATTGATAATGACTAAGAAAATGGAAAGAACAGAAAAACAAACAAAAAAAAAATTTGGACAGTTTGTGCATAATTTTGATTTGTATGTACAAGAACTTATTCAAAAGTTAGAAAAATACAATAAAAAATTAAATAGACAAATCTTGTTGGGTGAATTAAACAAAACATGCTTAAGCAAATTCTTGTTGCCTAACTATATTTTATATACAAGGTGTGTGTAATATTTTTGTACATCAACAGCATAGTCAATAACAGAGCTTGACAATCTCTATATTGTGGAAATACAATTTTCTGTTATTTAAACTTAAAAAAAAAACACTATAATTTATTTACATCTTAAATTATTTTTAGCTCACAGATAAATGGATAGTAATTTTCTAATTACATTTTACTTATGGAATATTAAAAACTTAAATCATGCCATCATATTTTGACAGCATATGTAAATCATTGTGTGTATATATATATATATATATATATATATATATATATATATACACATATATATATATATATATATATATATATATATAAATAAATAAATAAATGTACTTGTTCTTGTCCAAAATTACCACAATACAGACAGAAAAAATAGCATATAATTGAGTTTTGCTCTAAGTTTACAAAAATGGCTTCAAAAATTGCTGGAAGGCAATTTTGGAGCTTTGATTAAAATTGTTGGCAGAGATTCCTCAATAATTCTGCCAAGACAATCTTTGTGGCAGATGCCATGACCTAGCTTAAAGTGCCCAAGAAAGCTGGCCAAAACTTTCTTGGGAAAATAACATAATAGTTTGATTGTTGTTGTTATTATTATTACTACTACATTCTTCATATTGAAATGTGGCTGAGGCAACAGCCACAAGTGCAAAAAAAGCTCTACTTCTGTTTTGATTATTAACAACTGACGATTATTATTCATCCTTTTAAGTGCCCTATATGAATTTCATGAAATAATCAACATTTCCTTGTATGTTGTTAAAATATTTAGCTAGATATTCTGACTTGGAACTGTCAGTGATTACTATTTGTAACTGTTGCATCTGGTAAACTTTGACCATACATTTATTTTTTTCAAATTCTCAACTGGTTGCTGATAACCATTAAGAAGTATCCTGAAATCAGTTAAAATTACTTATTACTTCATCAACTTACTTTGTTCCTAATTTCTATGTCTTGTGGACCTACTGGACCATCATAATGTCTGCAGTAACATTTCAACAAATAAAAAATCAACTCTGTTAACCACTCTCAGCCACTGGCTCATTGCCATGCAGTTGTCTATTCAATTTAACTGCTGTCCTTCTCAATTGCCTGCGTTCCACAGCCAGGGCTCCTTTTTTCTGAAAATTTATCTTCCAGGCAGTATGTGGTAGAGGCAACTGGGACAACACAATTCCTCCTTCAAAGGACTATTATGATAGCATGCCTCCCAAAGGTCACTTTCCTGACTGCAGTCAACCTCAATTGTTCATCTCAAATATCAATCATCTCAGTGTCTCCAGTAATCCCACCCCAACTTCTCAAAATATCTTGGTGGCCCATGGCAAATTATAGGCAACGCCTTTCTACTCAAATCCACTCAAGTAAAATGACATTATAAACCAGATTGAAGGTAGACTGAATAAATGGATTTAAATATCAATTCCAAGAGCTTTTATGACATTTCATACTTAATCCATTGAGTTCCTTGCATGTAAATGATGGAATAATGAGTAATACTTTTAAGTAAAGAAACATCCAGAACAGGAAAAACCAGAGAAAAGGCAATTTTTCATGATTCATACAGTTTGAACACACACACAAAAAAAATTCTCAAAAATTTCAGACACAACACCAGTGATCTGTCAACAAGGTTAACTGCTCATCATAAAATGTATTTTAGACATACTACAAACTGCCAGATTTTCTTTTCTTTTTACTTTTGAAAATAAACTATTACTTTGTTATTGCCTATTGCTAAAAAAAATAGGCATATGGTTAGAATGTTAGTGTTATGACCATAAAATCCAGGTTCAAATCTCAGCATGGTTGATTTGTTAGAAAGGCTGCCTCTTGATAATATCATGTTGAAAAGTAGATCTGAGCATGTTACACTATTAGGAAGTGGCTGAAAGCCATATCACATGTTGACCCAAGCCTTTTAAGTGAAATTAGGTAGACAAAACAATTCAAAAGCAATCAATAATTGTGCTGTCACAAATCAACATGACTGAGACTTTCAGTGTACTGATTTTGTTCTAGTACTCATCATATCAGCTAGCAGCCACATCAGGTTGAAAAATTGGTTTCCATACAATCATCAAAGTTAAGCAACATCGAGCCTGGTCAGTACCTCAATGGGTAACCACCTGGGAATACCAGGTGTTGTTAACTTAGATGTGTGAATGTTGTGATAATTTAATGGCTCAAAATCAGAAAGCCAAGTTCGAATTCCAGTCAAATCCATTACATTCACTTATGTGCTAATACCCTTGGGAAAGGCATGTATCCTCTTCTCCCCCTAGCTATGGGTAAATAACAGGATCAACTGGGTTCTACAGCCTTAGATAGCAACTGGTCTACCACAGAAAGAAATGGCAACCTACTGCAGGAAAAAAATCTGCCTCATCAGTCATCTATCAAAAGATTCATGATCTTCTAAGTGTGTAATGACTGATATCCACTTACTTGCAAATACTCTTGGGAAAGAGTTGAATTCACTTCTTCTCCCCCCAGATATGGGTTAATTATTAAGACTTGTATTACTACAAATATTATTATCTCCAAGAAAACTAAAATTGTGTATGCATGAAACACAAGTCAGTTCTGTGGGTGTTAAAAAGACACAAATATGCCTGAGCATGCATCTGCAACAGGGATTAGCTCACCACTCTAGCAAACTAGCATACGCAGAAATGAACCATTACATTACTAAATGAATTCTCTGTAATCGAATTAATATTTAAAACATTTTTGTAATTCACAAAATGCGTATTAAACTAACAATTTATTATGAATTTTTTGACTCTTATCTAATCTTGTTTCAGTTGCTTTATTATTGCAACTATGAGGTCATTATTTCATGATCATTAAGTAATTATCATATTTTTAGGTGTATAAAGGCACACTTTTTTACCTTAAAATTTAATGTCAACATCTGCTTGCATCCTAAACACCAAGTTATATATATATATATATATATATATATATATATAATACCAAAGGCTTAAACACTAATATTCCAAAGTCATAATTTATTACATTGGAATCGTAATCACAATCCGATTCATCAGACCTACAAATTCAAAAAAAATCAGTTTCTTTTGGAATTTGTAGGTCTGATGAATTGGATCTTGATTACGATTCCAATGTAATAAATTATAACCATGGAATATTAGTGTTTGGGCCTTTTATATTCTTGCTCTTTCCTGGACAATGACCTCTACTTGGATTCTATCTTCTTGGAAATTTATATATATATATATATATAGTGACCACTAATATTATCACTATATATATATTTAAATAAAAATGGTTTAGTTCAGTTGAATGCGTTATTTATAACAAAAGCATGGATTTCAAATGTTAAAATCACCAATCAGAGTGCTTAATGCAGTCAATATCAGTAATCACATAATCAATATTTCAATTTTCATTGGATACTTGAAAAAACTCTTCAAAATAAGGATTCACCTTATCCACCACTGTGACTTATATTATGAAAAACATGGTTAAGCAGATTGGAAATAAAGAATAAGATTTCAGGGATGCTTGAACTTGTCTCCTATGTTCTTTAGAATCTGTTTTACTATGACAGCACTATTACCAGTTTGGTCATTAAAACTTACACAAGTAACCATCACTAAACATAATTAAGATGAATGAAATACTAATAAAAAAATTAATGATTGTATTATCTAAGAAAATCAAAAATTAATGATTTCATGTTGCAATTTGATGGAGACATTTTTTGGACTTATATTACATGATTTTTTTTTTTCTTTTAATTTATCATATAGCACATATAATCATATTAATTTAACCAAATGTATGAGGAGAAACAGTTGAAACTGTTTCTCCTTATAAAACTGCTTAAATTTGTATGATTATATATCCTTCATAACAAACCATCTTTTATTAGTTTGGCTGCCACTTTACCAAAAAAAAGATTCTTTTCTATATAATATATTGATCTTCAATGAAAATAAATAGTTAACATCTTTAATGGGTTAACCAAATTAGGCCTTAGGCAATGTATCTACTCTGCCTAAAGCTAACACACAATTAAATCAATAGAAAAGATAAACATTTCTTTTTATTACAAATGCTTTTCACTGAATTGCTGATTACTGACTCTTAGATGTCTCTGAATAACTTCAAAGAGTGCATTTTCTTTCTCTTTTGGCTTTTTAGCACAGGCATTTTTTTTTTTTTTTTTTGCATATGTACTGAAATCTATTATGACAGCTGATTCTCACTGCCCATAGTTGGAGAATACAATACCTAATGAGAAAAACATACAAAGCATAAGATTGTGACAGTTTTTCAGATTCAATACACTCTGCACACACTCACCAAGAAAACAGCAAATTGTGGTATTTTTAACTTTTTTTTTTTTTCCTTTCTATAATGGTAGTAGAATCTAATCCCCAAAACAAGTCAGTTTTGATGATACTGAAAATGATTTATCAAAAACTACTACACTTGATTACATGTTTAAAGCATATCCCTTATCTCTTAGTGGCTTTACTGTCTTGTTTGGGATGAAATAAATTTAAAAAATTCTTTAGTTCATCTATATTCCATTATTGGATATTATATACCAACATGCTTACCATGGCAGACTAAGAGTTTTGAAATTGTCTTTGGAACATTTTTTAAAGACCTGTTAATAAAGATTGAAAAATAAACCTCACTATCTCTTATCAAACCCTCTGACAATGAAACTCTCTTTAAGTTCCCTATATTTACTGGTTTCAAATGAATGTCTATGAAGAATGACTATGGACATAACAGCTTGTTACAGTTGCTGCCTGCAGATTTACAGTTGAATGGTTTTCTTTTCTCCAACTAGTTTGACAAGACATTTTTTTCGAAATATCTACATAATGAGAGAGTAGAGAGGATGTTAGGCATTGGATGAAACACAAGCACTTTCAAATTAAATTTGAACTGTGTACATGTTTACAGTTATACATTATCAAGTGCAGTAAATCAACTTCTTATATCCTCCTCCTCCTTAGTGTCACAGCATTTCTACACTAGGTGTTGCTGCCATCATTTCCATAGCAGGTAGGTGTTTACAGGGTGCAGTTGTCAGCAACATGCCCAACCAGCTTTTGATTCAGAGTCATCTTCCTCCTTGACTGTTTGCCAACCAAGTGTAAAGAGCCCAGTCTACTCTGGAGTTTAACCCATATGTTGAGGGGGGGGGAATGGATTCATACCTTCCACAGGTATTTACGTAAAAATGACTGCAATGATCTCAGACAGAATTTCAACTCAATAAGACAATTCCACATTCAATGGTGTAACCACTACACTAAGTGCACATCCATAATACTATAATTTTTTCCTTTATCAGATCGAGAATAGTTCAAAAACCACTTCGTATCTCTAATGAATATAATCTTATATGTAATTGTGCAGAAAGTGATTTTTCATGTGAAAAATTCAATTTATATAATTAAAATTTGTAATTACATCAGGAATATTAAGTAACATATAACAATTATTATTATGTGCAAGGTCCCATCACAACATGGGTAGCCATGGCTCTTCACAACTTCCTCTCCTTTGTAGCTCTTAGTATTTTGGTATCTCTTCTACCTCCATTCACAGAAACTGGTCAGGTAGTTGGTTTGCAGCTTCTTCCTGTCCTTTTGCCCTCATTATGATCCTTGGATACTAATACTGTTAAGGTTTATAAAGAGATTTTTTTTTATATTTTCATTTACAGACTTCTACATTTTTAAGCTTATGCAAAGCTTTACATGAACATGTGTTGGTGTAATAGATAGAGTCTTGGAATATGAAATCTGTAAACCAACTTCCAATTCCAGTCAAGTTTTTTACATTCACTTGCATGCAAATGCCCTTGAGAAAGGTAAATAGACAGAATGGTTCCTATAGCCTTGGTTGTAAACCAGTCTCAGAGAAGAAAAACTGAATTCAAACAAACCTTTAGGGGCTTGGGCGTCTTCAGTCTATCTTACCAAAGACACATAACATCTGTAGTACGTCTGAGGTCCCTAAGTGTTTAAGGGACTTAATTGGAATTATGAAATCTCTCTATATACTATCATTCAGTGATTCTAATTCATTCTGAAAGATTTTGGTGGTTGTTGATTTCTGAATTTTATTTCAAGAGACAGATTGCCACACATAAAACAACTTTAGTCATATGCCACTTCATTTCTTCCCACTTCCAGTATTCTGTAAGCTGCTTCATAGGCTTTGAGGGCCAGTTTAGAAGCATACCTCAAAATTATGACAATCTCAGTATTTGTATCTACCCTCATTGGAGAAAAGAAATGCTAAAGCTGAATAATATATATGTTCCTCTATTGAGAAAGAGTATTCAGTATTGAAGAGAGCACAGATGATTGTGTAGATACTGTAATCAACACTGCATGGTGACTATCAGTTTCATACCATGAAAATTTTCAAATCCCATGACCTATTCTAAAGATCATATTGAGGCATGTAACTAGTGGGTCACTATGCAGTGTTAATTCTCATCGCCACACTCTCTTTCATACATATATAACTCTTCAGTAAGACTTTTTAGTTGATAGTTTTTAAATGTGTACTAAAACGAGCATAACAACAAAAATTCATAAAAACTAAAATAATTTTTATACAGCTTAAAATATTAATGTATAGGAATCATAGAGAATCTTCATTTATGCACATGAAAAAATGAAAATACTTTTGATACACCCTAAGATTTTCAACGAATCTGGGTTTTAAGATTTCAAATTAAAGAATAGAGCATGCATAATCTTAATCTGGAGTCAATTCTGCTTTTTATTTATTAACTTTCAGAATATCTTACTTCCAGTTTCAAATCCACCAAACAAATTATTTATATAATATTAAGCCTCTTTCCAAATAAACAATAAATAGAACTTAAATTTTAAAACATTAGATTTTAAAAATCTAAGATAATCATCATAAGAGAAAGATGACTATTCATAAAATTTGATTTATAGATGCAATTAGAAAATAACACTATCAATTTAAAAAAAATTTAAAAATAGCCTTTTTTGATTCCCTTCAGCCACTCAAATTTTACTTTGTTAATCTTTCAAAAAAAAAAAAAAAAAAAAAAAAATGCAAACGAAAAATTCAATCAAGTTTAAAGATGACTAAAGGCTTTTTTACAATGAAGAATGACTGGATAACTATAACTCACAAGAAATACATCTGATTTTTTTTTTCTTTTTAGATAAAGAGTTTAAGAAAATAACCGTTTTAGATATATCTCTTCAGATATGATTGCAGACATTTCTTGACAAATATTTGAAAAAGAAAAAGAAATTAATAGAAACAGTTTAAAAAAAAATCAAAAACAAAGTGACAAGAAATTTTCTAACAAGAAAATCAAAAACAAAAAAAAACAGCCAAACTGAGAACAAGTCAGAAAATGGACTCCACAAATCTAAAATCTAGTGCAACTGTAGCAAAGAGGTTGAGGGTGAAGAGAAGAATATCAGACAGTTTTATGATCCTGTTTGTCCTTCTATAACCTTTTCAGTTTCCTTGAATCTTCTGAGATTTACTTGTGGTAGCTGTGGCATCCTCTCAGAATAAATGTATGCCACAACCTGAAACCTAGAAGATGAAGGTCTCTTTCAACTTCTCCTGCAATACCTTTACATAGATCAATTTCTGTCCAAGACAGCCCATTCATCTATTCTGAAGTTTAAAGAATAAAAAAAAAAAAAAAGAAAAGAGAAAGTCTCAAATAAAAGGCATAATATCTTCTATTTCATCAGCCGATGGAGAGCAGCCAACCCTGCCCAGCAACCTTTTGCATGACACCATACAGCCGAAGGCTCTTCAATCTCTGAATAGGCAATCAGCAGGCCTATTGCTTTCAAATGCTTTTGTTAGTCTCCAACTTTGTGTATGTGTAACATTTTGCCCCTCTAACTTAAAGATCAGGAGTTCTCTAAAGAGGAACTCTTCAGCAAGGAAAAAAAGGGTTTATACAAGATTTAAAAAGAAAACATAGAACTAAGTCAAGATACAACTGAAAAGGGTGGGGGAGAAATGAAAAGTAATGGATAACACTCAAAATGTAAACTAGAACACCTGACTTATAGCTTTTATTATTTCCAATTTCGTTACAAAAGCAACAGGGTAACTTGGACATAAACATAAAAGTATCATCATTACAATCAGGTTTTCTTTGTATCTTTCTGTTTGCATTTTTTGTTTTCTAACTTCTCATTCAAATAGGTAAAACACAAGGGGTCAAAAACATTCAGAAATCCTATCATTAATACTTCAAGCCAACACATTTCAGTCATCTTACCAGACAAGTTGTTTCACTGATAATATAAAACAATCTGAGACATTCATGTCCTTTTTCTAGGTTAACATTTTAGTACCAATTGTTCCACTAGTGGAACATATTTTAAGGCATATGTCCATACCCTAAAAGGGGTTAACATACATACAACTATTTTAGCATTATAAATTAGAAAGACAACGCAAAAAATGGTGTTGCTATGCACCTTCAAAAGCAGATAACCAAAGTATATATCTATATCTATGAATAAAAACAAAAAGAAAACTTATCTAAGTCAATACATTTTGGCATAATGAAGTAAAACAGAGGACAAAACATGTTGACTAAGAAAAGTTTTTTGTATTTATTCCATATTTTTATATATATATATATATATATATATATATATATATATGTGTGTGTGTGTGTGTGTGTTTTCATAATATAGTGTGCAGAAGAAATATCTCCCATATAATGGTAAGACATTAGTTAGATGAAGCCACCATTGCCACTAATGCCAACATTATGTGAGAGGTATTTCTGATGGACCCTGTATAAATGAAGATCACATCATTATTTAGACAATAAAGATCCTTATCTTCACAACTGAACCAGGTGACAAAAATATTATTGAATTTTGAGCAGATACTTACATTTTTTTTAATACTAGAATACATTCCAATAAAAGAATTGAGTGCCAATCAAAATAGAGAGTTATTGTTAAAAATATAAATGAAGCTGGAAAGATTTTTTAAATTAAAAAAAAAAAAAGCAAGACAATTTAAATTGATTGCAGGGTGTACTGGTAATTTAAACAAAACAAAGACATTCAATAGAGAAAAAAAAAAAAAAAAAAAAAAAAAAAAAAAAGTATTTTTAGAAAATTTTGTACACATGCTCAACTTAGAAAATTAAAAAAAAAAATCTTAGTCTCTCGTACAGAATCAAAAATAACCACAAACCCAGATCAGTTGCTTCATGTTGGCCTCCACATACACCATCACAGCTTTCAATGAGACTTTGATATTATAGAACCTCTGATTGGTCTCTCAACACCACCCCAGATGTAGTAGCCCTAATGATTCAAATCAGGAAAGCTAGAAGACCTCATGTTGGGATTAGATGTTTGTGAAAATTATTGGTCAGCAAATTTAGAGTCACATGGCCTATGTAAGAGTAAGGAAAGTCCTACTGCAATACATATGGTCACTCCTTCCATCCATGTACAGCATTTCATTGAAGATGTGACAATAAGCCTGAGCTTAAAAAAAAAAAAAACAGGCAGCACAACATGGTCATTGTTTCTCAGAATTCCCAGGACCATCTGAGATGACATCAATAATGGGTCCTCCAGGAGTTCTGACTGCACACATTCACCTGGCCACTTTTAAGGCACTCAAGCTGCTGTGGTTGACATCTAATGCCACAGCATGGTATGCCTTTGTATTTCCTGTATCACATTGCCTCATGATATGTCCCAGAAAGGGATATATTTATTTGAAGTAGCAAAGTGGTTGTTCGCTACAGTAACCGGGTAGTACAATCTAGCAGGTAACCGTAATGGACTGGTCCTCATCATAGTGGTAGGTAATAGGCGTAGTCAATAGACGTCCTCCATATACCTCCACATCAGTCTGTATTCATTACATCACCCCATAATGTCTGATAGAGAAAATATTAAAATTTGGAACATGCTATTTTACATTAGTTTAGTCCATCTTCCATTTATGGTTCATTTTTTTCAAATATCCATTTATTATGTATTCTATTTTCTGGCCACATGCATGATGAGAATTCTATTTTCCCTAAAAAAATATTTATGAGAAATATTTTATAAATTTCAACTGACAATAGTACTAGTTAGTCAGTCAATGAATGCCAAATGTTGCCTTATAATGAAACCGTTACCATTTCAAGCTTTGATAGTTAGTATCCTCATCATAAGCCTATCAAAAAAAACAGTTTAACATTTGTAGTTTTTCCTTTGATTTAATTTAAATATGTTATTGGCTAATTTTCATTCCATTACATGTGTAGTTTCTACAACTAGTGTTTTTATTATTTTAATCCACCTTTTATGAAGATACAAGCAAAAACAAAAATCAGATTGTCAATAGATTTTCTATGCACATTTATTCTCTCAAGATAGTTTTGTTTACCTTTCTGTTGGTATAAAAATGAAATCATTTTGAAAAGAGAAAGAATCTTTCCTTTAAGAGATGCCAAGTCAAGGTTGACATGATATCAATGCTGTCAAAACCAATGGTGACAAATAAAAATGATATAAGTAAATAGAGAGAAAAGTATTAGTGATTTTACATAAAGAGAAGTTACTTATACCAGAAAGGAAAAAACAGTCTTATATATTTGTGGGTGTAATCATTATTTACATTTGGATTATTGACCTCATTTTATTATCACAGTTTTGAATCTCATGTGCCCACCAGTCTTCTCCAGGTGATTGTAGACGTAGGTAATCTTCAAAGAATTTAAAACTAAGATAATAGCCTACTAGATTCAAGTAACAGTTCATAAATTTGGAGATACAGTAATTTTGAGTTCAATCTATGGGAAGGTAGTGCAGACAGATTCAGTGGAAACAGGGTAAGCAACAACTGAGAATAAGGTATTTCGAGGCATGGATAGTGATGTAATGAATATGCATACACCTGGCTCCCCCTCACAGTAATATGATTGGCTGGTGTCAGCCATAAATACAGACTGACGTGGAGGTACAGGACAATGTCTATTGTCTTCGCCTATTGCCTACACTTATTGCCTACCACTACGACGAGGAACAGTCCATTACAGTTACCTGCTAGATTGTCCTACTCGGTTACAGTAGTCCAAAACTACTTTGCTTCTTTGAACAAATATATCCCTTTTTGGGATGTATCAGATAGTAAAATGAGAACAATCTACCCAACAGATTAAATAAAGAATTCAATTTGAAATTCCCTGAGGTCACAAGAAATCAATATTGCAAAAGTAAATCTTCAGAGTGTCACATCCATAAAAAAATAAATCAAAATTTAATTATAGTGTCAAAAAAAAATTATAACAAAATAATTATAAAAATTATAATTATCATTAATTCACTCATTCAAAACTAACGAGAATCAATCCCACTTTTCTCCTCTACACACAAACATGTGACATTCTCACTATCGGACAAGCAGTTTACACAGACAGGTCATTAACATTTGTATCAACAAAAATTCCTTCTCTTTTTTTCCTTTTCAGGCTATAATAGTAATATTTATCTTTTAGCACTCAACAAAAATTTGAGGTAGGCAAACCCCAAACACTTCTTGTATTTTTCCAACTCCTTTATCAGGACACTTATTATCCACATCTATAAAGAAAAGAAAAAAAAAACATACAAGGAAGACTGTATCTACTTTGTTTATTCTTTATCTTATCCTTCTGTCAGATTCCAATCCATATTTGATCTTCATTTGACCCCAAACACACAATTTTACTCAGTATTACTGTCCCACATTTCTCCAACACAACATAACGACCAGATGATAAATAGCACTAGTCTTGTGTTTTGCTGTTTCTCATTTTTATGAGTATTTTTGTATATATAAATGTTAGGGCTTTATAATAATTTACTAAGAGTTATAACTTCCCTACAATAGGTGGATAATGAAGATAAAATAATTGTTTAGCTTTTAGAGAAAGATGGTTTTCTTTCAAGTAAGTTCACTTCATAATATTCCAAGACAATAATGCTCATGAATACAAACTGACACAATGGGAAGTAACCTTAACACAGTTGTCAGTTCGGTACATTTTAAATTCCTTAATAACAGATGAAGAATGGATATAATCTTCAGTAGGTGAGAGAAAAAGGTAGAAAAAAATTTGATGAGCAGATAAATCAGTCTGAATTATTTTGTCCATTATCAGGTTGTCATTTATGTGTTAGTGCATCAGATATAAATCTTTCAATAAATTAAAAGCAGAATTTTAAGCCAATGAGGTCAAAACATAAAGGTTGTTTGGCCTTGTCACCCATATCTCCATTGTTTGATTTTCTTAAAAATTTTGTGATCCTAATCCAATAAAATATCAGAATTAATCTTATTCAAAAAGATAAGGAAAAAAAACACCTTAAAATCCCTAATTCTCTTTCACACATTTTCCTAATTGACTGTTTTATTTATTTTAAATTCTTCTTTATTATTGTGGAGAGGTGGGTAAACACAATTGGGGCAAATCAAAAGCATTAAAATGAAAATTCTTTGGTAATGTGTTTGTCTTCTTTTTCTTTATCTTTTATTATTTTAATTGTAATATTTCTCAAAATGTTATTTTTTTCAAGCCATTAATTTACCAATGAGGAACATTTTCTTTTTTCTCTTCATGTCTATTCTGCCTTTATGATATTGTTTGCTACTATCATTCAAGATTTTTCACATGATTCACTGAAGACATTTTGACACGTTCAGCTTTACTAACTACACGTAAACAGAGTATCATTATATACTTACTCATGTATTTGAATCAATCAAGTGGTCCTCATATGCAAAGTAACTAATCACATGAACACATCAATTAAATGAAATTTACCAAGAATTGCAGAAATACACACACACACACACACATTAAGACAATTTCAGCCATAAATTTTATATGCGTATATTCATTTAACACATTTTACTCTAAATCAATAATCTTTCAAATCTTAAAAATTATTCTCTCGTAAATTTTACTAATGACAGCATATTTTTAAAAATGCTTTGTTATTAAGGTTTCAATATATATATATATATATATATATATATTCACACACATATATATATGCACACACACGTACACAAATATATATATATATATATACACACATGCATACACACGTACACATATATATATACACACATGCACATATTATATATATATATATATATATATATATATATATACACACACGTACACACATATATACACACATGAACATATTATATATGCACACACACGTACACATATATGCACACACATGCACATATATATATGCACACACACGTACACATATATATACACACATGCACATATTATATATATATATATACACACGTACACACATATATACACACATGCACACATATATGCACACACACATACACATATATATATACACACATGCACATATTATATGTATATATATATAGGCACACATGCACATATATGTATATATATGCACACACGTACACATATACACACATGCACATATTATATGTATATATATGCACACACACGTACACATATATATACACACATGCACATATTATATGTATATATATGCACACACACGTACACATATATATACACACATGCACATATTATATGTATATATATGCACACACACGTACACATATATATACACACATGCACATATTATATGTATATATATGCACACACACGTACACATATATATATATACATGCATGCATATTATATGTATATATATGCACACACACGTACACATATATATATACACACATGCACATATTATATGTATATATATGCACACACACGTACATATATATATATACACACATGCACATATTATATGTATATATATGCACACACACGTACACATATATATATACACACATGCACATATTATATGTATATATATGCACACACACGTACACATATATATATATACATATATATATATATGCACATATTATATGTATATATATGCACACACACGTACACATATATATATATATACACACATGCACATATTATATGTATATATATGCACACACACGTACACATATATATATATACACACATGCACATATTATATGTATATATATGCACACACACGTACACATATATATATATACACACATGCACATATTATATGTATATATATGCACACACACGTACACATATATATATATACACACATGCACATATATGTATATATATGCACACACACGTACACATATATATATACACACATGCACATATTATATGTATATATATGCACACACACGTACACATATATATATATACACACACATGCATATATATGTATATATATGCACACACACACACATATATATATATACACACATGCACATATTATATGTATATATATGCACACACACGTACACATATATATATATATACACATGCATATATTATATATATATATATACATACACACATATATATATATATACACATGCACATATTATATGTATATATATGCACACACACGTACATATATATATATACACACATGCACATATTATATGTATATATATGCACACACACGTACACATATATATATATATATATATACACACATGCACACACACGTACACATATATATATATATATATATACACACATGCACACACACGTACACATATATATATACACACATGCACATATTATATATATATACACACACACACACACACACATACAATATTGTTTGGACTGTTACCATATTCATGATGTTTCAGTCATTGTATACTCCAATTGGAATTTCAAACGGAACATTTTTTTTTTATCCAAAGGGGTAGATTGTTCTAGTTCCACATACTATGCCTCTTGACTGAATTCTAGCATCACCATTACTTTGCGTTATTTACAAAAATCCTTATTCACTCAACCATAGACATAATCATTAAAACCATATATAACAATAACTCCACCTCCATCCATCAAACCCAATATTCTCAAAAACTTATTGCATGCATCGTTATTTTACTAGTCAATTTCCTCTCCGATATAAAATAGGTGTTATTAAAAATTTCCTTATGAGAGTGCACAATAATTCATCATCAGGTCTGCTTTTCTTTAAGGAACTTAATAACATTGTAGCAAAAATGTTTGAAAGATTGTTTCTTTCCTTGCAAACAATATGTTCAAATAACCGATATGGCAGCCCAATTCTACAATGAACTAAACAAATCACAAGTCCAAATTCAAAGATCCAGGGGCAGAAAAAAAAATGTCAAAATCACAAATCACTGGTCCAATATCACAAATCCCAATACATGTAAATGGGCTGAAAACCAGCAAGCAAGCCACAAAACAAGGCAGAATAAAAACAACTCTCAATTTGAGAACATCAACCACTTTTATCACCAGAACAATTTTTTCATTGGTCAAAAGGTGGGAAAGTCACACAATATTACCATATCATTTATGGCAACACCTGTGACTGACTTTTTGGTTATTTTGTCTTCGGCATATCGTACAGAACAAACATGCCCTTTTTCTCAGTAAGTGACTTTCTATTTTGACACACTCCCTCCTTATCTCATGATCACACTGGTGACAACTTGTGCTTCTTCTCAAAGGAAAAACTACCGTCTCCACACCTGATGAATCACTTCTGAAAGTGACATCAGGCATATTTCCACTAGAATGAGTGGTTTTCTTCCAACAACATACTAGAGGCATCACTTATTTTGACCAGTCCCTCATTGTTAGAAGATTTACTGTTGACATCACTTGTTGATGTGTTTGAACTGACAAAGAGACACAGATACTGCATCCCATCAACAAAAATCATGTGTGGGATTCTAATCCCTGTGACACATCATACTTGATATGGAGTTGTACATCAGTTTTAAGGGGGTTTTACCCACACACAGTCACCTAACACCGTATGCCTATCATCCAGGTTCTTGCTTTGGTGGATGTATTTTATCAATACCTCATGTCTGGACTATGACAGTAAATCCCATTGCCAGGGGCAGTGAAGGTGACATTATCTTTGGGAATAATGTTATGCCAATGTACAGCTTCTATCACTGAGCATTATTTCCTCATGGCAATTTTCTTTACATTTCAGTGGCAACATTCAACTACCCTATTACTAGAGGGGACATGCACACAGCGAAAATGGATATGGATTCCCCACATGTCTAAAAACCCCTTACTTTACTACAGAAAGCAGTGTTAACAATATAGTCTGAAATGGTCAGTAGAATGGTCTCATCTTTTGCCAGTATGGCTTTCATGATAACCAGTGACATACTGAAACCCAAATCCCATTCTTGTTAGGCAGTCCTTCCTCCTCTTATGACAGTTTGAACTGGTCACAGCAATCGATGCACACATATCTGTAGGTACACCTTGCAAGATCAAGCACAGAAACATTAGGTCCTTTTCTCCACCATTCTCAATTTTTCAGCCAGGTAAACATCCAGTTTCACTTGGGCGCAATTTCCAATCTTCAAACTGCTCATATACAAAGAAACTTTCCGCGGCAAAAGCAATGTATTATGTGTCCTTAATTCGTGCTGCATCCACTCTCTCTTCTTTGGTGAATTGCTGATACACTGCAAATGCCCCTCCAGTCAGTTGAAGGGAATGATGGTCTTACACCACAGAGGTCGCATACCACTTCAATTTTCTAGACCCTTTCCACTATTGACCCACTGCCATCAAATTCAGGAGTCAGCTTTATATCGAATTTGACATCTGCCATGTTGCCAAAATATCTGGTAAGTGACTTTCTCTTTCAGCACAGACATGAAACAAATGCTTTTTAATAAGTTTCCCAAATCATATAGATTAATATATCAGACATTTTCTAAGGTAACCAATAGCAACATTGAACACACAAAAAAACAATAACATTAACATTTTCTACAAAAATCAAATGCATAGTAACTATAAAACGAAGAGAAATACACAAATCCAGTCACCAAAAAAATAACTTTAAATTAATTACCTATATAAGTTCTAGTCTCTGTCTATCTGTTTGTTATCAAACTTCTACTAGGGTTTTGAAGATAGACCCCATGACCATATATATTCTGAAACTACATTACCCAGGGTACCTGGAAAACTATATTTCATTTTGATCAAAGGGGTTCCCCAAGGGGGGGAGAACAAAACCTATCACTGAATTTTTTTTTCCCTTTGATTTAATTTAAATTTGAACAAGGGAATGACTTCTATCTAAATTATAGAAGGAGAAAGCCAGGGGATGAAGGTCACATTAGCAATATTATTTTGATCAAAGAGAGTTCCCAGAGGCACAAACCAATCACTGAAATTTTCTTTTTCCCTTTGACATAAATTTAAATTCAAACAAGAGAATGACTCCTCGGGTACTTAGATAAGTATATTTCATTTTGATCAAAGAAGGTCTCTGGGGACACAAACCTTGCACCGTAAATTTTTTTTTCCTTCGATTTAAATTAAATTTAAACAAGGGAATGACTCCTATCCAAAATTTAGAAGGAAAAAGTCAGAAGATGGTGGTCACGTCAGCAAAATCAAAATTAGACGATATGGATGTCAAGTTGAGCAAAAAAATCACTAATCAGTAGGTAATGCCTTACAATACATATTTGTTGCAACAATTCAACTGTCATAACATTGAAATCTGCTCATCAATTCATTCAATGAAGTACTACATCACATACATATGAAAAGGGTCAGATCAAACTGTTTTGCACAAACCCCCACTGAATTTTTCTTTCCATTTGATTTAAATTAAATTTAAATTTGAACAAGGGAATGACTGCTATCCAAAAATAGGAGAAAGCCAGAAGATGGCGGTCACATCGGTATGATCATTTAGAAATACTGAAATGCATCATTTTTTTCCACAAATTTTAACAATCATTTAAAATTAATCATCATTCTCTTACAAAGAAAATGTGATATGCAGAAAGGCATGCTTAATTCAGATAGTGTATTATAAAACCTCATCACCAAAAACAATAATTCATCTTCAAGATCTAAACTACAGAGAATCAATATTATTTATGAATTCACATAAAAGAGCTGTGTTCCTGACCAATTAAAATTTGTAAATAAATATATTGAAGATACTACATGTTTAACAAGAAGACTCACATTACATCTCTCTGACCAGAGCTCAATTAGGTCTCATTTAAATAGACATGGAGATCTACCAAACTATCTGTAACATACTCATTGATAATACAAATATAATAGCATCATCCACATGTAAAAAAAGGATGAAAATAATGGAAGCATTATTAATAAAAAATTTTTAAAAAGCCAACTTCAATAATATCAACTATGAACACAGCCACAATGTGCTGACCATGTTTTAAAAATAAAACATTCCTCTAGATACTCTAAATACATACATAAAACAATTCATATATTCAGTTAAAAGTAAAATAACATCTTGATAATGTCTAAAAGTATAGCTGAAAGCACTTAAAAAACATTCCAGTAATTTTTATATAATTTATGTCCTGAAAAGAAAAAGATTTTATGAACACATGAAAAATTATATAAAAAACTGAACCTTGTCAGTCGTTTTCAACGAAACTTGCACTATATATATAAGTACCAGATAGCAACACGCAATACTCCTCAATCTGTATTTCTACCTAGGAATAATGGAGTGTGTGTGTGCACATGCATGCACTTTGTCTTGGATCAAAGTGTCACTGTCCAGCTCTCTGCTGAGAATCAGTGAAACATCTTTATGGTCTACCTTATTTAGTACTTAAAAATAAATTTCATTTTTCCGTCATGGACAGGTCACTTGCCTAATTATTTTCAGGTTGGATGTTTAAATCAATAAAGGAGTCACTTATTTTATACATCTAAGAAAATTATATATATATATATATATATATATATATATATATATATATAAAAAAAGAAAGAAGGAGAGAAAAATGAACCAACACTGTATGATGACTGTCACTTTCATGTCACAAGTGATCATCAAACCAACTGTCACTATTCATTTAGCAGGTTCTATATATAGGTCACTGGGGGAAAAGAGGGAGACTGGTCTCTTTCTTTAGTTGAGGGCCAATGCTTAAGTTATGACTTCTAAATAGATTATTTATATAAATTCATTATTTTTTAATTTTGAATATTAACCATAAATTATATCTATATATATTGCAAATTAAATGAGTAATGACACTTGGTCTGTAGATCACTTGTGGTATGAAACTGATAGTCATTATGCAGTGATTATTCTATATATGCATACTGTCTCTATCTACCTCAGATGCTTGGCAAACTTCCCCCATAAACAAAGAGAGTATATATATATATATATATATATATATATATATATATATACACACACAATGTGTAACAGTAAAATTGGCCAAATCATCTAACAGCATAATTATCCATCCCACAAAACATTTAATATCTAAAAAAAAAAAAAAAAAAAACCTTTGAGTTATTCAGGTAGAAAGAGAACAAGCTAAAATCATTTTGTATCAGTCCCACTGTCTTCTCAACTGAGCAATGGTGAGAGGAAAAAATCATTCAAGCCTTCAATAATGGTACCAACATTTATACTCTGGCTTCCATCTTCAAAATCCATTCAAAAACTATCAAGAGAATGGTGAGTAAGTTTAAAAAAGAGGGAACAGTAAAGAGGAAAACTGGATCAGGAAATCAGCACAGGAATAGGGATCATCATTTGAAGTTAAAGCTGAAGAGATCAATTAGAAAAGATCCAACTCAATCCATAAGATCTTTGGCACATGAAAGAGGAGTTGCACCTATGACAGTCCAAACAGCAGTTAAAATAGACTTGAAAATGAAATTGTACATGAAACTTGTGAGGCACCTTGTTTACTCCAGGACAGAAAGTCAGATGTTTTAGAGAGGGCAAAGATCATCTTGAATAAAATGGAAAATGATCCTGGAATGATATATTTGAACTTTATTTTAATCTTCACGAGCTTCTGATCCTTAGCTATGATTAATTAATGATTAACGTGTCATTTTCATTTATGATTGATTTCATCACAATTCTTCTGTTAAGCTTAGACCATAATTAGAGGAGTGTTTGGGTTAACAAGGTCGATTTTACTGTTTTTAAACCACAATTCTCCAAGCAAGATGCTCTTCTGTGGCTCAATCAGTAAAAGCACATCAGGCTATATGATGGTTCCATAGGATACAGGTTCGATACCTGTCGGAGGACACATATTTTCTATGAAAATTTCCGGACATTCAGGCCGGTAAATGTTGTTAATACTGTTTATTATCAACAGAGCATTTTCTTAAATATTTGTATCTATAAAAGGAATGTATAAACATAAAAAAATGTCTTAAAATAATTGGTGGACTTCATCCATTTCATAATATGTAAATTTTCTAAATTTAAAAGTTGGCAATGACGTCAAACCAAAAAGTGACAGTCTGTTTCATGCTAAACACAATCATCAGGTCATCAATTGCCTTTAGCATTGCCAAAAGAAATTGCCTTTTGTAAAATTTGGTATTTTAATTTCTATCTTGCTATTTATTTTCAGTGAATTGATATTTTATATTGAAATAACTATGAAATTAACATTTTGAAATATTAGAGGAAATTTTAACTGTGCAAGTAGCCTATATATCTACATTTATTTACCAGCACACACCTTCATATCAACCACAGAAATATATATAAAAATTAACTTTCATACACTTTTTTTTTTACATTTGTTTTTATGCCATGTCTTTTCAGATATTAGATCAGCACTCAACAGACTATTATCTAATTATTCCTATAACTCCCAAGAAAAGTCAGTGGAGTGGTATTGTGCAACATTCTCCAGATTTGAATGAAATTGTCATTCTCCTAGACACTACCATCCAAGGCTAGAGACCCTGGTCTACACATCTATTTTTCCATAGCTGAAAGAAGAAGAAAAAAAAAATGGTTTCCCAAGAGCATTAGTGTAAAATATATGCAACAGTTGAAATTTGAACTGAGCTGACTAATTCCACTTTATGCACTGATAAATATACATCCTTTTACATACACAAACCTATACTGGTGAATATATTTAGATAATTTATCTAATTTTATAGTTAGATAATTTATCAAACCCTGCTTGATCAAGGCAAGAAGAAAATTGGTTTATGGCTGATAGCTCTATAATGATTAATTTTCTAAATACATGCATACATATAAAAATATGTATATAAAATTTATTTTCCATTCCCATCTATAAATAGAACACACAGACACACACACACACTTGGCTGTGCAAACAAATAACTGATAGGAGTTTCCATGTCTGTTGCAGACTCTCAGGTGGTTAGCTTCTGGCAGACAGCAGAGGATCTAGTCTTGCGGAGTTATCTTTTTTCCTTGTGCTCATTTTGTTCAAACTGATTTGGCAAGGGAGGTTATCTGATAGATTCTGTTCCTCTATGTCACTGTCAGCTGTCCTTGTTTTTCACTGATGTTGGTTGAATCCACAAGGGACAAGAGTCCATTTCCAACAGGAATATCTCTTTATTTGAGTCCAGCCCACAATGTTCGTTCAGGTTTCTAATGTCCTATCATCAACACTTGTTGACCTGGTTCAATCTAAAATCTCATTGTCAGTTCTGAGCTTGCTCCAAACACACATTTAGAATAGTACATGTGCATGCATATATATATATATATATATATATTTATAGGGTAGCTACTCTGTGAGAATGGCTAGCCAATTCCTGTTGCAGACATCTGTTCAGGCATATTTGTGTTTGTTTAATATCTACTGACCTCACTCGTAGTTTATACTGCGGCTATGCTAACCAAAATTTAGAAGTTTCTGGGAAAGACAACATAATCTGTAATAAACAACAGTTTGAACAATGCCAATATACACAAACATTATATATATATATATATATATATATATATATATATATATATATATATATATACACTACAGTTCAAAAGTTTGAGGTGACTTCCAGTAATTTTTTAAATTGGCCCAAAAGTAGTTGTTTTGTACTTTAAATAAGAGAAAATTATTATACATGGTTAAAAAGAGGTGAGACATGATCTTTTATTAGAAATTGTAACAAAAAGAAAAAAAGCATTTTATGATTAAATTTTGCTCTCATCAAAATATCCTTTTTTAGCCTTGATTACTGCAGCACAAATTTTTGGCATTCGTTGCTAAAGTTTCTCAAAGTATAAGTTTGATAATTGATTCCATTCTTTTTTCAATGACTCTAAGAGCTCTTTTTTATTTTTTTCACTCTTCTATCAAGTTCCTCCCATGCTAATTCTCAGGGTCGCTTCAAACTATACACACACACGCAAACTCTCAATCATGATGACTTGATGCTAGCACAAGCATGAATGGCTTCATAGCAGTTCTATTTACCCTGTTTAACTCTCAAGGCTTGGATCAATTCATGTTTTAGTTTTCAGGCACTTTCCAGAGGTGATGTATGCTGGGATTGCTTCTGCAGTCTGATAGCATCAAAAAGTCACCTTAGTGACAAATCGATGATCAAGAGATTTGAAACAAGGACTATATATTGTTCAGTGGTTGGAATGTTTGCTTTGTGCTTTTGAGTCCCTGTTTCAAATCTCTTGATCATCGAGATCATATATATATATATATATATATATATATATATATATATATATATATATATATATGCTTCTTAGAAGATTCTGAATAAAAGTGGAAAAAATGAGAAAGTGGAAAAGCTTTTTAATGACAATGCATTTTGCCTTCATGTAGTTTTTAGGTTAGAAAGAAAGACAAAACTGTTTTTTTTTTCTTCTTAAACCTGTTAATTTCGGGTTGCTAGGTTGGCATATTCCAGTTGGAATGAAAGAAAATTACAAGATTTTTTTTTTATACTAAAACCGTTAATGCTCCTTTTTCTAGGTCGGCGTCTTCTAGTCGGTATGAAAGAACAGAACTGCATGAGTTTTTGCAGTTTTTGTATTAAAGCTGTTAATGTCTGTTGGATTTGAAATTAGCCCATTCTAAGTAGATCTCATATTAAAATCACTGGATATAAGAAGTAAAAACATGGCTAGATTAGATGTCAAATTACTATATATACAAATATACCATCACTAAATGCTTATGATCCTTAGAAAGCCATTTAAAAAGTCAAAAATCAACCAAGACAAATTATAAAAATCTCGTCTCATTACATACAAGTTATTTTATTTTCACCAGCAATTTTAATAGATAAAAATTTGGCTTACCAAAGCACTTTCCACCTAGCACAATACTAATGTATCTCATCCAATAATTTTTAGAATCCTGTCCTTCTCATCACATTTTCTCCCAAGATGCAACATATTTCTGATACACTGATAATGACCTATTAATATACCAACATGATACATCACTACCAGAACTTAAAGATTGATTGAACAGGATAGAATATACAATAAATTTCACTTACAAAACAGAGTCAAAACATACTTTACCAGCATCATGTTGATATGCAGACGTAATGATCCACAAATAAAACTGATCTTTGACACTTCTACTCCCATTACAATAATAAAATAAAAACTAGAGAAATAATAAAGTTCTACTTAAGAGCTCTTAGAATTTTGTCGCCTGCAATTCTCTTGCCTGAAGAAGAAAAACACATTGAAAACACTTTGAAACTCCTCCAATACCCAAAGTATTTCCAACATAATGCCAAACACAAAGCCTACAAAATCAATAAAAGAAAAACAGAAAAATCTACACAATAAGCCCAACAACCAACTAAATTAGGTACATAATCTTACCTACCAGCTCCATTACTGCTACCATCAAAAATAACTTATCAAATCTTGATGTAAAATTCATCAACACCACCTCTAAAATAAGAAGTGATATAGTTAACACCAAAACAAAACAGTAACAACTGAGACAGGAATATATAAAGTAAATTGTACAAATTGCCCAATGATGTACATTGGCAAAATACCTCTGTATCACAGAGATATACTGTTTTGCACTTTGAATGCATTGGTAGTTCACTGTAACACATCTGCCCACAATTTTGACTTAATAAAGGCCTGTTAGATCAGGAGAGAAAAGATTTCACTGAGAAAAGAATGTGTATGATCTTACCATTTTCAACGAAAAACCTAAGACCAGGCTCCTACATGATATCACCAATCATTACAAAAGCAATAGCAGTAGAATGCATTGTATGAGCTAATAAAGAGGCTAACAGAGATCTCCTAGGAATGGACTAATTTCAAATCTAACTGATATTCATGGCTTCAAAAAAAAAAAAAAAAAAAAAATTCTTTCATTCTGACTTAGACACCAACCTAATACACAAAGGCATAAATATGTTATTAAAAATCCTTTTCCACTATCTCATTTCTCTCTTTCACACACACACACATATATTTATTACTTTAAATGTTATTTTAGTGGATATGCATATGTGAGTAGACACTGTTTTATTTTGAACTGTATTTACTTTGCCTGAACACTCAACTTATTAAAAATGAGCCCTCACCAAGATTCAAACTTGTGTCCTCTTTTGCAGGAGAAACTGCTATCTCATCCAGCATGCTTTAACTGTTTGGCTACAAAGAGCTTCACAATCAAGCAAGTTTCTATTTGCCTTTAAAGTGTATTTTTCTTAAAAGGCATTTCTGCTGTTTTGTATATGAAATGTAGACAAAGCAATATTCTAAAGAATTAATACATTTTATTTTTTAATCCAACAAATTTTTATTAATTTTAGTAAAGATCTCCATTTGAGTAGTCATTATTTTATTTTAAACAGAATATCAGACAGTGTTTTTTCCTGTAAAGGACACAAGTTTATATCCAGCAAGATGGCACATTTTCTTCAATAAGTTTTCTCAAAGTTGCAAGTCAGTAGATGAAATAAACACAGTTTAAAATAAAATGGAGCATCTAAAATATGGATATCCTCTAAAATTAACATTTGAAGTAATGAAAATGTTAGATTAAAAAATAAAATCCATTAATTCTTTAGAAATTACACACATATACACACACATTATATATATAATTAATACAAATATAAAATTTATCACTTAGCTTACTAAGGTTCTATTTAGTACCTCAACTTCAGGGTTTCATAGATGAACCCTTTTTTTAACTGTTCAGTTCACTCATTACGAGGTTTCAGCACTTGACTGCTGTTTTTCTTATTTTTCATTATATTATTTATTCTAATTCATGTGCTAGTTGGGAGTTCTTAATATTGGTGCTATGCTTACTTTTTTCTCTGTCTGCTTGCGTGTATATAATGTAGCTATTTTTCCATTTCATCATTTTTTTTTTTGTTTCCTTATATTCTCTCCCTATTTCTTTTCATTCTTCTTTTGGTTCCGAGTGTCGAGAGAGAGAAGAGTTGTTTTGGGCAGTAATTTATCTATAATACTTGTTTCGTTAAAAATGACAGACAAGCTTGTTTTGTTAAGTTACTTTTTGATTATATTTTTCGTTGTATAAAAAACAAGCATCTTGTTTTTTTTTGTGGCAAGGGATTTAGTGTGTGTAGAAACTATTCAAATGAATGTTTGTTCTGAGCACATTAGCTTGAAAGGAAGATATTCACTGAATAATCATTTGAACAATTTCTCCAATCACTAAGTAGAAAAAAAAAAAAAAAAAAGAAAAAACGTTCCTGTTGGTATACAAGAAAAGCAATACAAAACTTAACAGAGGTACCTTGTCAGTAATGAAAAATATATAAACACACACACACACACATATATATATATACACACACACATCAAAAAACAATGTAGACCCAGTGTATACCATATTCTTCATCAACATTTCTGCAATGACTTCAATATCCATCATAAGGACTGGCTAGTCCACTCCAACAAAACCAATATTGAAGGCAGATATTGCAGAAACTTCTCAATTGCCTATGAACTAACCCAGATCATCAGCAAACCAACATAGGTCCCAGACATGACAGGACATCAGGTGAACTTTCCTGACCTCTTCCAAACCTGTCTTGATAAATGCCTATCGAAAGTTTTACTTTCACTCGGCAAGTCTTTGAATGATTTCCCGCTATGCGAAGGTAGACTAGGACAGCTCTTAATCCAACAGGATAGAAGATCCTCTCCTAACCTTCAAGCATGCTGCCTCCAAAACTGCTGCCCTTGCCACTAATTGAATCCTTTCTGGAATGGAGAGTTTTATACCACAAAAGAAATTCCAGCAAAAACCAGTCAACCCTGGGTTCAAGCCTGAATGCACAGCAACCATAACTCACCAAAACCACTACTTCAATATCTAACACAAGGAGCCAAGTAGTTTGGGCATCATTGTGTTCAGAACTGCCTGCAATAGCTCCAAAAAAGTCCAAGAAAATGCCAAGTGAACCTACGCATGAGCAGTCCAAAACAAGGTTGAAAAGTAACAAATTGAATCCCATGAAATCTGGAAGATCACTAACCAAATCATGAACAGAGGTAAAACGGCTGTACTCATAATTATAAATGGCCCCAAGGTGAAATCTTCCTCAACCAATAAGGTGAACCTCTTTGCCTCCATCTTTGCCTAACTTAATGTGAGATCGTCCCCTCCCTAAGTTCCTACATCTCACTGAGCACAATCTCAGTGATATTACCATCATAGCACGAGAGGTCTCTAGACTTATCAAAGGCCATGATCCTAAGAAAGCTACAGGTCCAGACAAAATTCCTTAAGAACATCAGCCTGGAACTATTCCCATTCCTAACAAAATTATTCAACCACTGCTCGAAGGAGAAATCCTTCCTAAACCTGTGGAAAGTGCCAAGCGTATGCTCAGTTTTCAAGAATGCAGGCACGCAATCTTCCCCCTCTTAGTACAGACCAATCACTGTCATCAGCAAGCTCTTTGAGGCCATAATCAATAAGAAGGTCATCAAAAAGTTGAGTGAGTTTCAGTCATCCAAATCCATTGCTGACATCCTAACTACCATCACTCGCAGAATCAGTGAAGCTCTTAACAAACACACTTTGAGGACCACAGTTATAACTATATCAAAGGCATTTGAGAAAGACACAATGGCTCACTACACAAGCTCTCTAGTTATTGTATTGCCGGAAGGGGCTTCTCAATCATCAAATCCTCCCTAACAGGTAGGTCTCTAAAGGTAGTTATTAATGGCCAGTTCTCCAGAGCCCTAGAGGTCAATATAGGCATCCCCCAGGGGTCACTTCTCAAACCAAACTTACTTTTGATCTACATAAATGATCTGCTTAAGAATATACTCAGATCATTTGTAAACACCTATGCTGATGATACAACTATATATGGGCACACCTCTAAAACTCTCAGTGGTCAGATATTGGTGACAAAACTCTTCTGATTTTGCAAACTACCTAATGGAGTAAGAACTGGCTGGTTACATTCAATGCCTTGAAGACTAAGCTAGTTACATTCCATTACCACCAATTTGACACCATACTACCATCAATCTTGATGAACAAAAGTCCTCTTGGGGAAGCATCGTGCCTCAAAAGACTGTTGGGCCTCAAACTCCAGTAAAACTCGTACATATGATCCACTGCAAAGGATATAAGTAAAATGGTTGGTTCCCTGTACTACTCTACTAAGTACTTACACAGTAGCAAACCACTCATATTCCCTCTGTATCTCATTGGGGAGAAGTAAATTCCACTCAAACAGCTTTTTCCTGTGAACCACTGCCCTGTGGAACTGACACCCAAATGGATGTTTCTCCAATCACTATGATCTTAACCTGTTCAAGACTGGTGTAAATCATTGTCTTCCATTTCTATACACACAAATAGCTTCCAAACATAACCCTCTACCTCCAGTGTCCCCCACGCCTTGTAAGGGATATACTTTGTTGCAAAAAAAATAAAATAAAAATAAAAATAAAATAAAACACACACATATATATATATATATATATATATACATACATGTGTATACATACACACACATTATATACACACACACATTTTTATATATATATATATATATATATATATATATACACACACACACACACATATATATATATATATATACATATACAAAAATACACATATATATACACACACAATGACATGCATGCATGCATATACACTGGCAATTAAATTTATATTTATTTACATGCCCATAAATTTAATCATAACAGACATACATTTATTTGCCGAATATGTTTGTATATTCAAGTATATGTTGTTTATTGTGATAAAATTAATTTGTAGATATGCATATGACTTTCATATATTCACATGAATATGTGCATGCATTTTTCTACTTCTATTTTATTCATCTAATGCCTTTTCAAATCTTCCCACTTCATATTTATAATAGTTACTTATTTTTCTCTCAGCTTTGTAGGGATTGTGCTTTTTAACTTTACTTTTCAGATCAACCTGACAATACAACTGGCAGTTTATGACATTCAGCTCATTTTTATATCACTAAGCCTACTTTTCATAAAGCTCTTTACCTGGCTTCTTAACCTTTTTATCATCATCTGCCTACCACATCCATTCCCCTCAACACCATTGCATCAAAATGATGAGAGAATTTTAAATGCAATTTGGCATCCTGCCTGAATATCTCTGCAGCTACATTCAACTTTTTTAGATTTTGTCTTATTAAAATTTGACACACATTTTCATAAAAATTCTTTCAGTTTTAATTTCTCATTTATGACAAACCTTTTCATAACTTCTGCCTCAGCTTGTTCAAAATGATAATTTTATTATGATCATAATATGATATTAGATAATTTAAGGTCATTAACTATTTTATAAATAACTATTTTATAGTTGGGTTTGCTATTGCAAAGTGTTCAAAATATTAATAATCCAAACTCTTAAAATCTTTCAACTTGGAAAAAGTTTTAAATGCAATCAACAATAGAATATGTGCACATTAATAAGAAACTCATTTTAAATCCCAGTTACCAATCACTGCCTTCAGATTCATAGCTGCAAGCATGAATATAAAAAGTTCACCTTAAGTGTTCCATTTTCAACTCAATTTGTGGCTTTTGTGATTCCCAAAATAAAATCATAATAAAATTACAACCAACTTGATTATCTTTTAGGGTTTGCCTCCTGATGATGGTTGATGTCTAAAAAAAAAAAAAATAATAAAGTCACCAAAATTCTATAAATAGCGCTTGACTGTTAATAATCAAAGTTCTCAGAATTAAGTGCAACAAATGGTTTTTTTTTTCACTGCATAACCTTACAAATATTTATATTTGGATAAACTTCTCACAAATCAACAAACTGCAAAGTATATTCCATTCAGCTAATCACTTTAAAGTTAATTACATTCAAATATTGTAGGAAATAAAAATAAGAACACATATCATTTATCCTATCTCCTGAAAGATCTTTATTAAATATTTTATTGCTCATCTTTAAAAACAAAAATATACAGGACTATGCTTAAATATTTTATCCTTTCATTAACTACTTCTTCAGATTCCTGAAGAAAAGCCTTCAAATATTTACCCAAAGTTAAAATAAAGGAATTGAATGTTTAATATAACAATTTGAAACAGGTGTAGTGATTCCCTATAAAAATACATTATATAAATTTGTGCTTTCCTTTAAAATCCTTATCTATTTCTTTCTTTCTCTCTAAACTTCTCTTTCTATATTTCTCTCAACAAACTAGAATGTAACCCTCAAATAAAGAGAGGAAGAAGAAAATACTGAACCTAGTGAAAACTGCCAGAGGTTTGCAGGAACAGAGCCTACTTATTTGTGACTGTAAAATACCAAAAATCAGAGAGGCTCTATGCATAACTTCCATTATAAAAAGATTAAAAAAGAAGGAATGCCATGAAATAAAATAATTCTGGCCAATCGAAAAAAAAATTGACACAACGACACTTTTGATTCTAGCTGAAACCAATGTTTGCACCAAAATCTTTGAGCCCAGTCAAAAAAGTTACAAGCTGACATGTATGAGCTAGAAGAAGAAGAGATGGCGAGAATGATGAAAGGAGTTGCTACTGCAGAGAAACTGGTCATGTGTGATGAAGTCGTTAGGAGGTCATCTGCTAATGACATATCTTCCCTGGTTAGGGTTGAGAAAAACACAGTAGACTGACACCCCTGAGCTAGTAGAAGAGGAGACGGTGAAAGTGACAAATGGAGACACTACTGCAGAGAATCCAGCCATTCATGACATGTGAAGAAGTAGTTAAGAGGTCATCTGCTCATGATATTTCTACCCTGCTTTGGGCCAAGAAAAACACAGTAGATGAAACTGATCTATTTCTAAAATTACTACTATCCCTATCATGGACTGACTTCAAAACACCAATACCAGACATTTCTCCTGACCACTACCAGTATCCACTTTTTTAACATTTTTTTTGCTACAGCAACTACCAAAGCACTCACTCATCACTCGAAAGAAAATAAATAAAAATATTATTTATTTTAAACCCTTGAGTCAGTTTGTTTTATTCCAAAGTTTACAATAAAAATAATTACCCTGCCAACTATTCACACTGGTGACAAACTAACATGAACACAATTGACCACACAAGCTTAAAAAGAGACTTTGCATTCTATTTGTATGACAAGTTCTATCTAATCAAAAGAAAAAATCTTTATAAACATAATCAAGAAAATGCAAAAGTATTCATTCAAGAATGACTTCCATATCTAAGTCAAGTCTTTGTCATTTGATATTTTAAACTGGATGCTAAATTCCTTAATCTTTAAGAAAAAGTGGATCATCCTTTCTTTTGCCTTCCCCAACGGATTTAAATCTGTCATTATCACTCCCTTTCAAAAGAAAAATAGCAGATTCTTCATAAATCCATTTAAATGAAAGCTCTACCACTTAAATAAACAAGGTCTTAAAAATAAATGCTTATTTCAAGAAACTTCTTTATTATTTTCCTATATTCAAATTTCATGACTAATTTTTCCTTGTTAAAACTTAAAGTGTACCCCAGAATTTTAGTTATTCTACAAGTGTACCCTGAATTAAAAATGGTTATGAAACTGTTATAATGCATTTCCTAGTGCTTATAATATAAGTAATGCTTTGGCAAATTGCTGTGACACCTGTATTAATTAGTCTGAAAACTGACTCCAAACAGCTTCTTCCTTACCTCAGACCTGGAGCTCTTTATTTATAGATATGGAATAATTCATATAGTCACCAGGGGTGTAATATTTACTCGACAATATCCTCCTTTTTGAGATCAATACTTTATTTTTTATTAGTAGTAGTATCACCACCTCCACTTTCTGGAGAGTTTGTCAACGTACTTGACTTTATAGTATTTCTGTTTTGTATCCATTTCCAGTTCTTCAGTATGCTTTCTTTTTCTGGGGCTTGTCCCTGTTTGTTCCACAACTTGTTGTAGTGCTGCCACATCGAAAACATCATACAGTATTTTTATTGGTTCTTCCAATGTTTCAGGTCTTTCATCGATGAACCTTTTTTCAGTTGAATATGGGGCCTTTTATGTTCAAATCTTTTCCTTTTTACCATGTAAATCAATTGTTGATATTATGTCATCTTCCTACGTTTCTTTACTGTCCTTATATGCTCTAAAGAATACTTCATCACTGACCTTCAAACATTTGATGCCATTTTTGTTATCCATTCATGATTTTTGACTTGATAATAACTTGCCAAACACTGATTTTATTTTTCTAACAAACATTAATTCTGCCAGTGACATGCCTGATGGTGTATTGGGGTTAAGTATTACACAGTAAACTCTCAGAAAATTTTGAAATGCTTCCTCATTTACTTTCTCAAGACTTGCTTTCTTCAATGCTCTTTTGAACGTTCACACAAACCATTCCACTTGTCAGTTTAACTCTGGGTGATACAGTAGGGTCATAATATATTCAATTGAGAACATCTTACAAAAGTCTTGGAATTCTTCACCCATGAATAGTGTCCTGTTATATGGGAATATGGTATCTGGTATGCCCTATCTTGCAAACACTTCATTCAAAAAATTCACAGTCACTGAAGAGGCTAGATTTTTGCATATTATATATATATATATATATATATATATATTTTATGGTAATTACCCAATCCTAGAAAAGCTTGTAATATCATCACATTTGTTGGAGGAGGCATATTTTTAATTGCACTTGCCTTCAACAGATCTGATTGACAATCAATTTTGTCAATAATTTGACCAATGTATTACCACAGGGCATATCAAGGATGAGAAAGAGGAAGGCCACCTACCTGATGAGCTTGCGTGAATTGATGGGGGAGTGTGTAAGCAGGAGGTTTGGCAAAGGGAAAAATGTTGCTCAGGACCATGAGGAGTATTAAGCTGTGGGGAGTCCTGAACAGACATGGCACATAAAGGAAGAAAATATTAGTCTATAAGAATTCCATTGATTTGGGAATAACACAATTTTGGCGATTTATATTTGTAAAGGGGGCATGTTTTTGAAGGGTTTGTGGTTATTGAATTTAAAGGCAGTGTATTAGTGTATATGGTAGGTGTGTGTGTGTGTGTGTGTGTGTGTTCACATGTAAGAAAAATTAAAGAAACGTACAAAAACTTAGGTTTTTACTATGGAGCATTTATTCGCCTTTTTACATAAATTGTAGTGAAAGAAAGTTCTCAATGTCTCTTGGGTATTTCCATTTTCATTTGGGTCCAGGAGTTATATTAAGTAAGCATAAGAATGGTCACACTCAAGTCAGCATTGCACAAAATGGAAACTACCAAAGAAAAGTTTGTACTTACATTATCGTTGGAGGGATTAAGCATGATTATGGTATATCCATTTTCTTTTTCTTGGTCCAGAAGTTAGGATGAATAAAGATAAGCATTGTTATAATGGTTGTGCTCATGTCAGTGTTGTGAAGAGTTGAAACAACTGAAGAAAAGTTTGTACATTCTTCATTGTTATAATGGTCCCGCTCAAGCCAGCTTGCACAGAGTTAGAAATGACCCAAGTAAAGGATGAGTTACTTCAAAAATGGACATTTTGGAAGACAGTGTGAATGCCATGAATTGGAATGGAGAGAGAGAGAGAGGTCAATCATGAATGGACTAAGGAAATGAACATGACCCAGCCATCCTTTTCTCGTGTGCTGCCACATCTTGGAGTAAGGAGAGGAAGGAAATGTCGGTCATTTTATAGACATAAACAACACTGCCTTACAGTGTTTGCTGAAACCAAGTGGAGTTCTTTTTTTCTATCATCATGGGAAAATCTATTTACACTTTTTTTTTTTTTAATTATTTATTTATTGATATTATATCATTTTTCCCACAGGATCTTACCCTTTTGCAAAGGGATGTACTTAACATCTTTTTGGTCTCACTAGCAAGTTGCCCTTTTTGATCATTAGTAACAAATTTGAACCTCACTGGGTGGCCCATATTTCTGGTCTACTGAAAACTAAGCCACACAGTAAGTAACAAGAGAGCTGCAATTAAAACTGAGATGGAAAGATTTGGTATGGAATACTGTGTTTGAAGGTAGAAGAGTACTCAGTACCCACTTTGGGATAAGTTCAGATAACTGAGAATGCATATATTGAAAAATAAAAGAAGGCAGTATATATCATCCTGCTGACTAAGTGTGTGACCCAGGCAATCAAATTTTGGAGCTCTTGCTCTTGGGGTAGTTATAAATCATCTAGGTACTTGGTATACAATTGTAAAAATAGTCCAGTGGATACATTAATGAACGGTTTCTGTTGCTGGAAATAATAAGTTTCCTTTTATTTCTTCAGATTACACATGACAAAGGCTGATGAATGAATCAACAGAAAATATACAAAGAAGAGAATCTGAACAAATTTGGATCAGGTTTTAACTACATATACTTTTTTTTTCAAATTTTTTTTTTTTTTTTTGTAATATTTTCTGATATGACTGCTATCAAAAGAAAGTAATCTCACCTTCTTGAAGTTTTCCTTCATCTACGTGAATTATAACAAACCAACATGCTTCTTTTACTCTGTACAGAAAACCAAATAATGGATCTTTTCTTCTCCATGTTGGTATCAAAACCACTAACCTATTTTATCATGTTTTCAATTGCTCAGAGAAAAAGAATAACTGATTTGTATGATTTTTTTTTCTTGTCTTGCCAATGCATAAATGCACACATCTGCTTCAATCCAGATATAAAAGATTCAATTAATGATTATTTATTCAAACAACTAGTCATGCATATTCATTTTTAGCTGCACTAAACTATCATCTTTTCCCCACATGTCAAAATATTTCTATAAACATGCTACAAGGATGATCAGTGAGAACAAACAAATCTTCAATAATAATAGGGGTGAATGAACAGGTCCATTTTCATATTATGGATATTTAATTATACAATCTTGGTGCTCTGGATTTTACAAATATGAAAAAAAAAGGTCCAATTTACCTACTTTTATCCAATTAACCTCTACCTATTTACAAAAGAAGTCTTTTCTAAGTGACATTCTCTTTTGTACAATGAAAAAAATAAATAAAAAGATATTCAAAGGACACATTTTATCAAATGTGGCATTTTAATTTTGGCATTGTGTACATTAAATCCATAACATCTAGGTGAATATCTTCATGCAGATAGCCTTACAGAAAACTAGAGAACAGAATCAATTAACAAAGTTCAAGTTCTGGTTGGGACAGTATGCATTTATTTCACACTCAGACGCTTGGAAAAGCCATGAATCCACTTCTTACTTCAAGGGTAAATTGTAAAGCAGTTTAGAACCTTACAGTGCTATAAGGCATATTAATTGATTGACCGATTCCTTTTCCAGATTATTTAAAGCCAGAAAATATTTTTAGATTTTAAGACTTTTTTTTAGATAATAATGGTTTAGTGATACAAATCTTAGTAATTAGCCCATAGCTGGGGGAGAAGAGGTGGATTCATACTTTTTCCAAGATTATTTACATTTAACTGGAATTGGAGTTCAGCTCTCTGATTAACAATTCTGAACAATAATCCATTACACTGTACATCCAAACTTAGAGCACCTGGTATTCCCAAGTGGTCACCCATCTAGGTGCTAACCAGGCTCAACATTGCTTAACTTCAGTGATCATATGGGGACTGGTGTTTCAACGTGATGTGGCCATAAACCCTGTAAAGTCATCCAGTCCTGTAAAAATTCAATTGTTAGTGAAACCACATCAGGACTGGTGCTACTTGAAAAGCTGTACTCTGATAAAAAGTTAAGATCTATCTATGCTGAGAATACCACAGACCAAATGTGTGAGTAACAACAATTTTTTGTTGTTTTGAATTAGTTTTCCTTCTCATATAGTAGTTTTCACCCAAAGCTAGAGAGCTCAGCTCTGCTATTTAACTTTTGCTTGGGGGAAAAGAGACAGATTCATAACTTCCCCAAGGGCATGTGTGAAAGTAAACACAACAGACTAGGCAAGAATTTGAACTCTGCTTGCCTATTCCACTTCAATAGTCATCATATTACCTTTTTCTATGTACCATGTCTCTTCACAACACAGGTGACTATGGTTCTCCGCAACATTTGTCCCTTTGTCAAATCTCCTGCTCCCACACATTTCTGACATCCATCTACACAAACTCACCAGGTAGGTGACCTTTTACCTTCCACTTTCATTTTTACCTTTGATATTCCCTGTGAGGGTTAAATCCTGCAAGCCCTCATTTCTCATAATATGTCCAAGCTCTCTCTTCCTGATTCTGTGTATAAGTATCATTTTTATTTCCATTTTCCTCAAGACTTCCTTGTTGTTTACCTGCCTTATCCATGATATTCTCAACATCCTTCTGTAGAACCACATTTCTGTTGTCTCCTGTTTTCATCTGTCTTATCTAGCATTCACTGCTATACAAGAGGATTGATATAACAGTTCAACCCTCTTTGCTTTATTTCTGATTTTCCTGTTTCTCAGTACTTTGTATAGCTTTTGGAAAGCATTTTTTGCTATTTCAATGTGATTTTGGATTTCAGTGTTGTATTTTCCATCTTCTGTTGAGAAACCTCAAGACTTAATTTCTTTGTTTTTTATTTTTCCTCTTCCTCAAGGACTTTTACTGGCTTAACTCTCACTGTTCAAGGACTCTGGATTTAAAATTAATAATATGCAATCAAACCTTGGAGATCATCCTCCTGGCAATATTTTTCTTTAAAAATGTAGCTAAGATTATTACCTGGCACCTGCAGTGTCCTCAAAAGAGGAAGTGCTGATAGAAACAAAAATTAGTCAAGCCCTAAGTGCATATACACATGGGGTACCAATCAACTTTAAACAAGTCCCGTGCCACATTCCTCCTCAGTTGACATGCAGTTAAATAACTAATCCCACCATCTCAATCCGCAATATAGATAAACACACCAATATTAAATATGGAAGTTGTTAAATTAACTCAATTGCACAGTTAAAACGTATTAAGAATTTGAATAAAAATTTTACATTGGGTTGAAAAAAATATAAAAAACAAAATAAAAATCAAAGTTGTTATAGTTTTTTTAAATACATTTTTCTTTTCAAGTTTAAAACAAATTATATTGCAAACAGAAAAATGTTTTTTTCCTGCATACCATTATTTGTATCTTTATATTTTCCATTCAATTAATCTACCAATACAAATAACATTAATTATTAGATGAACATGTAATCAAATCAGTGATGGATTTTAAAATATTTAAAATATAATTTCAAAAGAAAAATCATAAATATATTCTTTGCTTTAAATAAGTTTAATAACATTTGAAAACTGAAGAAATTTAATTATTTTATATACCATGATCTTTCAGGATGCAGTTGATCATGGCTCTCCACAATTTCCACTCTTTTGTAGCTCTCTATAACTTTTGCCCTTTCTTCCTCTTTGTCCAAAACTTTTTTGAAATTAGTATTTTCAATTTCATCCTATATTCAAACTTAAGATGACATGACATAGGGTGCGCTGGGTAAATTGTCACATTTTATATTTTTAATTTTGTGTCTGTGCATTGTTTTTGATTTTGTTGACTGCACAATTTGGTAGGGTCAGTTGGGCACTGTCTGTGAGAAATGGCATGCTATACTGCTTGACATTTATGCCAGGAGCTCCAATATGAACATTTCAGAGTGTTTGGGTGTCAATCTGAGGACAGTAGAGAGGATTCGGAAAGAGTTGGATTAGTATAATGGTGATTACAAAGATACGGCAGCTCAGAAAATTCACTCTAATCATTCTGATGAGAAAACAACTCCTGAATTTGTTGCTGAAGGCCTATACCAAGTGCCTTGATGGGGTAGTGCTTCCCTGGGTCAAGAAGGTGACTGCTGGAAGACCCTATGTCTGGCAACAGGATTCTGCACCTTGCCAAACAATCAGAACACAGTCATGTCTGTCAAACAATTTCTGTGACCACATCACCCCTTACATCTGGCCATCTAACTGCCCAGACTGCAACCTCCTTGGTTATTATGTGCGGGAGCATAACTGATGAAGAGACCAACAAAACTCCTTGTAACACCAAAGATAAACTGAATGTAAGGATTATGGCAACATTCAACAACTTAGACAAGGAGTTCATCCAGAAGAGTTGCAGGAGATTCTGAAGTCCTCTGGAGGCCATGGTTGAAGCCAATGGCGATTTTATTGAATAAATTTACTCTTTAGTGAAATAGATATATTATTTGACTGTTGATTTGCAAGTTGGACCTTCAAATCACGTTGGGGTTTGCTTAATTTCATGTATCTATTTGTTTTCATGTGGCCATTGAGGAAAAAACCAAGAAAGATAACAAATGGATAAAAATGTGACAAGTTTTCATAGAAAAATATCCAACTGCCTTCTATCAGTGAAAAGGGTTCCTACAGTTTATCACTTTAGTTAATTGAACATTGACTCAAACAGTCAAAGAATGCATTAAACAATCAGTAATGATTATTTTCACTCCAAGAAGACAAGATTTTGCTAATGTACAAACAATGCCAAACAAATAGAAGAAGCAACTTCTACTGATATTCCAAACCTACTTCACCAAATCTTTCTTCTAAACAACATTCATTTTCTACAATTGACATTCACTATTCTTCCCCAGCACACTACAAAAACTCAGTTACCAACTTCAATTAATCTTGGAACTGTCCCGGTGACATTCAGTCAAATTAGAAAGACATGAATTTTTCCTTGGCTGAAATCTTGGTAATGCCCTGCCAAGAATTCAGTATTAAATCTGATATTAAATCAATCATGTTATCTTTACGAGTACTGAGCATTTTATTGGTTGATATATCGATAATTGGTAGGATTTATTTTGGCACTTTTTTTCTGGAACTGGACAGAGAGGTTTGTCACGAACCAGTTTCCTTGACTTTAACTCCACCTTCTCCACTGCTAATTCCAGTAGATTGGTGAAATGTTTGTTAAGTTGTTCTAAATCAGGACCTGCTGTCAGCTATACACAGGTTAGCCCTTTCTGGAAGCATAGCAATTTGAAAACTATTTGCATTCATCTTCATGGTAAATTTGGTGCTGTCATGAGATTACTTATCATACAAGCAATCAAATCAACATCTTCATATACACCTGTAAGCATGTAGACATATATAAATGAACACAGACATACAGAGTTACTCAAACAAATACACACATGTGTGTATCCTCCATGATAATTCTATACATATTTAATCAGAATTTTTATACACATAGTCCAAAAATGTATACTCAAATAATTTATCCAACTACCACAATATTAATGTGTGTATATTTGTGTATGAATATCTAAATTTATTTTATGCACTTTTAACAAACACCTATATGCAAGTCTCAGTTTTATATTGTAACTATAAAAATAAATGCAACTATATCAATGTATCGACATATGCACATACATTTTTATGCAAAGATACACAAGCAATTGTTTTTAAGAAATACCTATGTACAGATAATTCAGCAACATTTACTTGTGTAATATGCACTAGCACAGACTTTGTCAAAAAAGACAGGATAATTTACATGTTAATTAACACTTCTGAAATACATACCTGTAGGTAATCATTATACATATAATTATCATTTATGCCAATGATCAGTGTAATATCTGTGTGCTCTCTGGAAAGTGTTTATGCACACAATGATATATAGATAGATATATCATCAAGTGCCAATCTATTCATTTCCATAGAGAAAAACAAAAGGAAGGTAAACGGATAAGTAAAGATGCTAGGGGAAAATGAAAAGAAAAGCAAATGAGAAAAAAAAAGGAAAGGATAAAGTTTTAAAATAAAATGATATAGACAAACTTTATTTTGAGTATAATTACTCCTTTATCTCTTTGATCTTTTCAAGTGGGTAAATCTTTTTCTTTTCTAGTATGATGCAATTTATATAGGAAGCTAAGTAGATGTTATGATAATAATATATGGAAATATAATTTGAATGTTACCAATATTAGATCAGCAAAATGGAAATTATTTTTTTATAAAAGCATATATTGAAAATATCTAATATATAAAGTGTGTGTGTGTGCAATGGTAATATTAGCAATTCTCTTATAAGGAAATATTTGGCATTTAATGATCAAGCAGCTAATGCTACCACCAGTTGAAATTTATAAAATCTTTATATTAAAGCATTTTTTAAGTATGTTTCTCAAGTCCACTAAATGTTATCATTCATTCAAGTATTAAAAGAGGTTTACTTCCTACCCTTTCGTTTGAAATAGTGTCAGTTATGTGCCATGAGTGATATACGCTTAGGTGATCATGTATCTTTTGATACATGACTGATGAAGCAGATTTTTTCCCACAGTAGGTTGCCATTACTTTCTAGGGTAGACCAGTTGCCATCAAAGGCTATAGAACTCGGTCTGTCCTTCTATTTATCCATAGCGGGGGGGGGGAAGAGGACTCATACCTTTCCCAAGGGTATTAGCATGTAAGTGAATGTAATGGATTTGAATGGAATTCAAACTCTCCTCTCCAATTCCTCAATCCAAGCCGCTATCCATTACTCCACCGTGCCTCCTTAGTGAAGAAATGTAGAACATCAATATCTCGATTATCCCATTACTTTCTCTTTGAATTACACATGCTATCCATTTTAGTTGTTCTTGTTCAAAGTCATCAAGAGATGTTGTTTATTTGGTATAGTTCTTAACTTGCAATTCAGCAGTGCCAGCCCACAAAGTTTGAAGAATGGTCATAACTAAAACCTGGATGGCTTCATTTGCTCAAAGACATTCTTAATCACTGATTTTAAAAAGTGATTGTATACTGCTGACAGTTTAGATTTTTCTGAACACGTTTGATGCCTTGAATGACATCCATATGAAAATCTATTTGACAAGGTTATTTAAGAATATGACTATTTTTTTAGGTTAATGTTTTGGTTTTGTATCAATTTGCAGAGTTGGGTCAAACTATCTCTTGTGCTGCCTATTCTATATGTGTCCACTCAAATCCCTAAAAATGAATTAGATATAAAGTTGTGTGTGCATGTGTGTGTGCACATATTAAATTGATTTGGGATATCAAATAAATGTATATTTTATATATTGACCAACATCATGTTTCTTTCTTAATTTGCACATTCAAATTTGTTATGCATTTACAATCTAGTCTTTTATAGCCTTTATAAAGAAAAGTGATCATTTTGTTGATGGCTTTTATAACTAAACCTATTTTCCATCCTGAAAATGGTAACCAAATTAGTAATCTGACCTCAGCTTGAGAGTAATGCCAAATGAGCAATATTGATGTTTCTAATAGTATATCTTTGAAAATCAAGTAAATATTATATTTTAATATGTTCTATATCAAATAAACAACTTCAAAACTGCTTTAATTATGACAATTTTACTTATACAAATCTTCAAGCATGCAAATTTCTCAAACAATGATATGACAATTGAACAAAGGAAAGAAAATTTGAACTGTGCAAGTTGCTAGTTTTCAGAAAAATAAATCATATACTAATGAAAAATAAACAAATGAAAAAAAAATTGGACAATAATGAGCAGAATTAAGAAGACCATGTGTGGGTAGTGTAACAATTACTGGTGTTGAAAGTGAAATCAGTGAGGCAAGTTCAAATCTCTGCCTGATCTCTTGCATTCAATTTAGCACAAATGCCCTGGGGATATGATAATATTAGATATTTCCTTATAAGGAAACATTTGTCATTCTTTGCCACTATTAGCTGAAATATATAAAATCTTTACCTTCCAACAATTCTTCAGGGAAATAAGTTCCTAAAGTCCAGTAGCTGTTATCCCGCTCTCTAGTATTGATGGGGGCTTTCTTCCTCACTGTCACCATCTTAATTATGATGTTATTTTCTCTTTGAGTTACATGTGATATCCATTTTAGTTGTCTGTCATTTAAAGTCCTCATGTGATGTGGTTTCTATTATTTGGTACAGTTCTTTATTTGGGATTCTGTAGTGCCAGTCTACAATGTTCAAAAGAGGATGGTCTTTGCCAAAATCCACAGCTTCCCCAATTGAGGGTTAAATAGTAAAGTAAACTGGGTGGCAGCGAATCTATGAGGAGGAGAACTTTCAACTTAAAACATAGGAGAAGATAATGAGAAACTACTCCTCTATCTTTCTGAAGAGGGAATGACAATTCACATATAATAAAGAAGTGGATTCTGTGGATAATCATCATTTATCTACATTCTGAAACAAAATGGCATTATCAACAAAATGAAGAATAACAAATCTTCATTTAATGATTTTTACTGAATTCTCCGAGTGATTTAAAATCACTGTATTTAATGATTATACAGACTGCATGGTTCTCTTGTTCTGATTTTAGTGCAGATATAGGAAAGGAAATATCCTGTAGAAAGATTTCATTTTTAACTCTGCTCCATAATCAAAACTTTAAATAAAATTTTTATAATAACTTTACATCTTTTAACTCCCTCATCCTTCCATAACTGGTAGCCAACAAATGTGATTTGAACATACAACATGTGACTACATGACAAAGTAACTACTTCACAAAATGGCACCTCTCAACTCCAAAATTAAACACAGGCAGCAATTTGGTTATGCAACAAATTAATATTAAAGCTGACTACATGGAGACTGCTGTAAACAGTTGTTTCTCCATCATAGATGAACCATTTCATCTTCATCCTCTAAAAATTTCTTCACATTCATAGCAGCATTATCCATCGTACCAAAAAGCCTGTCAGCAGTAGTATGGTTGTTAGAAACTTAAGGTTATGATACTAGCTTTATATTTAAAAAAAAAACAAAAAACAAAAAAAAAACTATAATTGTTGGACAAGCTCGTGATGACAACAATAATAAGAGCAGAAAGACTTTTATAAGAAATGCACACCATAGCAGTGTCAGTTTGGGTATATCTATCCATAAATTTATAGAGGCATTACCCTCATCCATATCTCCAATAATGGCATCATAGAAAGATTTGTCACTCATATAGCTACACAAACTAATTGACAAATTATTGCCATTGCTACAACATACAAACCAATAAACCAGATTCAGGCCAAAGAAAACCAAAATCAACAAATCATATACAAAAATGACAAAAATTATATATATGCTGGGTTAAAGCATAAAAACCAGACTAGAAAAAAAAATATAGATTATATCTGTATTACACTGGAAACTAAAAGTTATTCTGCTTAAGATATACATCAAATAATATTTTATTGAACCCTAAATCTTTTAACCAACTAAAACATTAAAATTCTCTGTTTCACTTTTCACTTCTACATCATCAAAAATTTTTCACTGTGAACTCATGTTCAAAATATGTCAGTATTCTTCCTATTGTTATTCTTAAGTATTTAGTTTCTTATTAATCCTTTTGATCATCTGTCTGTACTATTTGTTCAATTTAATTCCATTTACTAATATTTACTCTTATGCATTCCAGTTAATAACCTATCAAGACAAACAATGGAGAAGGAAATTGGTTCAGCCAAGTTTCTTTCCTTCCCACTCAAATACCAAGAAGACAAGATGTCAGGCTTTGACATTCTAGCGCTCAAGTAAATTCCTTCAATCATAGAACCAGTCAGTTCCTGTAAATCAGTGGTGGTCAAACTTACTTAATGTAAGAGTCACATGTGATAAACTTGAGATATTTGAGAGCCTCAAGGTAGAAACATTCTTTTGCAACCCTTGCTGACCTGAAATTTCTTTAACCCTACCCTGCCTCCCAGCATTCCTTCCTTCATATCTGAAGAAGAATACCACACTCAAATGTCAGCTTAAATTTAGGATCTAAATTGTTAAAGTAAATTCAAATTTTAATCCAATGAGCTCACAGTCCATACCTGGTAAATAATTATAAAACTTAAAAATATTCATATTTTATCCTAACTATATTTCAATAGATCAGTGGATGTTGCAGTATATCAACCCTTGGGTTATTTAAAGTTCTTTTTTCCTTTCTTATTAGCTTGAGCCTATACTTATGATTGATGGATATATTTTTTTTAAGGCTTATCAACCTGCTTTGGTATACTTAAAACATATTTTGAATTCTAAGAATAGTTAATTCTATTGTGAACGAATATTTCACTAGAAAAAATTTTTTTTTTTGAGATAATGATTTTTCCAGATACAAGTTTTAATTTAACACATAGCTGGGGGAGAAGAGATGGATTCATGCCTTTCTCAGGTGTATTTGCACATTAGTAACTTGACTGGAATTCAAATTCATTTCTCTGATTTCTCATTCTGAGCTGCTATCAGTACACCACCCACACACCAGAGGCGATACCTATATTTGGTCACTTGTACATGAATCCCTAAGCATTTACTTGGTTCAAGAATAGATAATTATTGGTAATCTATATTTGAGTCTATAAGCATTTACTTCATTCAGGACTAGGTAAATATTGTTCATTTATGCCCAAATCTATAAGCATTTATTTAGTAGGTGGTTCCTTTTGGGTGGGGTGTCTTATCTCTCTCTGCAGAGGATGCAATCAGTATATTCAAAGCCCCAAAGAACGGTACCTGTTATGGGAGAAGACTCATATTTCCAAGAGCAACATAAATGTCAATGAGCAACTTGTGACTCACAAGTCACAGTTACCCCCCACCCCACCACAGGTTTAAATAAGCTTCATGACCAACTGAAGTCATAATTTCAGTCTCAATTTTTGAGATAGGCACTTATTATTTAAATTAAGATTAATGTCCTAATCTTTGTTATTACATTTTTTGAACAGTGAGACAAGAAAAATTTACCCCATAGAGTAAATAATGGATTCAGTCCAAAATTCTGTGAGAGTTGCCAAAATCAACAATCCTGCTGTCTTCAGGTAGAAAGATGGATTACACAACAGCCAAAATGTTGTAGTGATAACAACAACTAAGATGAGGATGTTAGTTCAAATGTAAATAAAGTCCTAATATACTCAAACAGATGTGCATGAATAGTGAAATATAAATAAGGATTACCTACAAGTATGTATTTCAGAGTTACTTTCATTCTTATATCTCCTTAAAATATATGAATATTTATGAACACATCGGTTCTTTGTATCTCATATAATACATCTGATAAGTAAAAGCACAAATATAGTTTAATTTCATTATTTAATTTCTCCTTTAATATAATAAAGACTTTCTATTATGGTTTCCTCAGTTTAGTATAATTGATGAGTGTAGTAATAATTAAGTTATATAATCTAATCTAATTCATGATTTCTTTAACTTTTATAAAATGTTTTAAATCAACAATGTCTTTTCTTATGACTATTGTTCCAAAAAATCTATTTTCTAATTTATAAAACCTAGCTGCAATCTTGTGCAAAAAAACTAGATAAAGCTTTCAATGTAACCGCAAAAATATACTCTTTTATTGCTTTGTTTAAATTATTTCATTGCCCTTAAGTCATTGTCAAGAGAAATCCAATTATTTGGCATTTAATTATATATAGGATAAAAATGAAAAAAGGATTTTTGAGATTTGTTCAACATGAAATTGCTAGTTTGATTTGAAATTTTTACCATTTGGATAAAAAATGATTAAAATATTTTAAAGAATTATTTTATTTTAAAAAGTACCCACTGATATTTAGTTAAAAAGCAATCCATTATTAATTTATACTTATTTATTTTATTCATTATTATGCTTTATTTACATTAATTTTTTTTATCTTTAAGCAAATATGGAAAATGCCTCAGCTCTGAATTTTCAGATATTATATATGTAAAAGTTCAAGGTGAAGGGATTATAAATTTGATAATGCTGGTAAAAGAGCAATTTTGGATTTGAAATATCACAAGATTTTAATTTTAAAGATTAGAAAGAAAGTAGCCATTATACTTAATGATGAAAATTTGAAGACAATAATGAAACGAATGATCCCAAAACCTCCTTTGAAAAACTTGCAAACTTCACAGTATTGGCTGGAATTAGTGAAACTTGGATTATTTTTTAATGATAAACAAGAAAGTGTGTGTGTGTGTGTGTATATATCTCAATCTTACTAATGTCCTAAAATTGATCTAGTTTGCATTTCATTTGTGATGGGAAATGGAGTTTATATCAATAAAATAACTAATGATATCTATACAGTGGGATAAGAGAAGCCAAAACAACTGTGAAAACAGATCATTTATTATAAGTTATAGTAAATGTCCAAATTGAGTACATTCAGCATTGAAATGAGAAACTCCGAGTTTGATAAATTACACAGGTATCATTTTGCTGCTTGACAAAAGCTCATCTCCATGATACAAAATTTAACTAAATTGAAAATAGAAACATTACTGTACACAGCTAAGCTATCACTTCCATAAACATAGGGAACTTTCCAGTAAAGAATAAACTCAAAAATACCTTTAATTAATTTATTGGCTCTTTGAATGAAGAACTAATAACTTTCTGCTGAGGTAGAATAAATGTATCAAGCCTAAGAGAGAGGGCATTTCGATTACATATTTTTGTATTCATTTTTTCAAATTATTTTCTTTAAATCAGAATTATGTGAAAACTTAAAATTAGACAGAAAATAATAATGAATCGAATGATCAGATGCAAAGCAATTATAATACTTTGTATATAAAAAGAACATCATTTTTAATCCATTGAGAGACTTAAATATCAGTTTCAGTTTGACTATAGAACATCTGTTTGGCTTTCCATCATCACTAGAATATTCAGCATGGATATTGATTAGAACTATAAATATAGCACAAAAACATTTTTAGTGCAACGTTTATATTCTCTAACAACTAAAACGAGATATAGTTTAAATTACAGCTTAATCCAGAAATAGTTCAAGCTTATGGTTTGGTTTGTTTTACAGCATATAAACCTCAATGGGTTATTTAATGCTGACAAAATTTTTATTGCAGGTAGTATTTTCTTTTCAAAAATGTATTGTTGGTCATATCTTTTTCAAAAATGTATTGCTGATAATAATTTTTTTTTTTTTTTACAAAGTATTTCTACTATTAAAACCTATTTTTACACTTTCATTTCACTTTTGACCCCAGTTTGGGTGTTAACTATTTGCCCATAGCTGGGACCCTAACAAGTGCTACCACCCCAGGTCAGGGTCAACCTAGTAACACCAGCAATTAAAACCTCCTGATCTCTTGCTGTTGGACGTAGTTTATCATCATACCCAGGATGCAGATGTAGTTTACAGTCATACCCAGGACAGGTTTGAGCTTACATTGTCATTAATCTTCCAGATTGGTCTCTGATACAATGTCCTTAACCAATAACAACAGATTAATAATTTGAATTCTTCATTAAATGACTAATTAGCTTCTATATGTGACAGTAGCAATTATTATACAATCATTTACATCTTTAGTAGGTCATCTGGTGAAGAATCTCTCACTATTTTCTTTGTCTAGATTCAAACCAAAATAAAATAGATCAAATATTACTTTTATTTAAATACTGAACACCTTAAAGCGTTGAAATGTAAAACAGTTTAAAATATTTAGAAATAGTTTTTGTTAAAACAACAAAAAAAAAAGAACAATTTCTTTAATCTTTTAGAAAGACAATTTTAAAGAGGCAAGAAATGGGTAATCAATATTTGGACGTGATAAGGTGTCAAAAATATTGACATATCCAGAACTGGTTCAATACAACTGTTTCACTATTCTAAGAGCTTTTAAAATAAGTCCTAACAACTCACAAAAAAAAAAATAAATAAATAAAAAACAGTTCTTAGAATTTTAGACAGAATTATTTCAATGTCAGATTATCTTCACTTACCATATTTTTATGTTTTATAACGTTTAATATTAGAATCAACAAAATCAAATATTGTGCACGTAAAATCTTACCAAAAAATATTTATCAACTGTGTCATGCTATGCAATAAATATAATCATGGCCACTTGAGAGCTAATGATCTGAAATTATTTTCATGCACACACATATATTTCAGAAACATTTTTACATTATCAGCTCAAATGAATTTATATTCACATTTTTATTACATCTTTGACATGTGCCTTTACAGACATACCGATAAAAAGATGTGCCAAATAAATTAGAAACAGTTACTGAATAATATGTACTTCCACCCTTCATCTAAATAATAATAGCTGTGCATGTGACAGAGTTTACAAGATCCTCAATGTATCATCATGTCGGTATAAATATAGAGCATTTACTATCAACTATATGCTGCAAAATCCTCTCAAGTGTGCCATGAAATATTGTTATGGCATACATATATAGAAAGGTGGGTAGTAATAGTACAACATTAGTATTAGAAGAAATTAATTTGTATTAAATTTTTTCTTTCAAATAATTCTTTTCTGTCATTGAGCAGAGAAAAGTATGATCGGAATCAAAATAGCTTCATAAGGGTTCCTTCAAAAATAAACAGTGAGAAAGACTACACTCAACTGAAAAAGAAGTGATTTTTTTTTTTTTTTTTTTTTTTTTTTTTAAGTATTTCACCCCAAGCAAGGCAGTAGTGGCACTAGCACACAAGGGGTTACAGAGAGTGGATACAAGAGTAATGAGGTGTGATAGAGGAAAGGATGAAGAGAAGGACAGGGAATAGATCAAGGCATCTGGAGATGTTGATTGACATTGCATTTGAATAATTGAAGACTATAGCTATCAGGGAAGCAAGTAAGAGGAAGGGAGTTCCACAGACAGGAAGTGCAAAACATGAAGCTGTTGGAGTAGAAGAGATGGCTACATTTAACCGTTTTGACAGTGAAAGGGTTGAGTGAGATGACAATGTAGTAGCACGTTTAAATTCATGCAGTTTGGGAAGCAGCAAAAGTAGCTTGTCAGAGCAGTTATTGTGAAAGTATTTGTAGAAAAGACAGAGGGATTATCTGGTTATCACACATTTAACCAAACATTGAAGAAATTGTAAAAAAAACTTCAGGCAGAGGTCTCACACTAAATAAGCTGCACAAATAGTTGAATAGAAACGTTGAAATGAAGTTCATATTTGTGAGTGTATTTCTTAAAAATTTATGGTTTCATTTTATATTTAAATGTACACCCTTTAAAAATTTTGCTATGTGTGCTGTGATATTTTCATTTGCTCCTAGGTGTACTGTTGCTTAAAAAGGTTTGGTTTGTTATGTTTTATGGCATATCATCTTCAAAGGGTTATTTAATACCAAAAGAGATTTGTGGAGATGGTTAATTTGGTTTTTGTTTTGTTTCACTCAATGGGTTATTTAATGCCAACAAGATTTCTATAGCTGGCAATAATTTTTCCTTCAAAAATGTATTGCCGGCAATAATTTTTCCTTCAAAAATGCATTGCTTGTATTAAAATCTACTTTTATACCTCCACAGCATTTTGACCCCAGTTTGGGTGTCAACTATTTGCCCATAGCTGGGACCATAACAGCTGCTAACACCCCAGGTCAGGGTGGACCTGGGGACACCAGCAATCAAGAAGTGGTTCCACACTTCTCAAAACCTCCTGATCAGAGGCCTTGCTATCAGATGTAGTTTATCGTCTTACCCAGAACATGCTTAAAAAGGTTGAAAAACACTGATATAGAGGATTGTTGCACTGATATACAGAATTGTGTTTCTTGAGTATGGCTGAAAGGAATTTAGTTATGTTTGAAACATGTTCCCTACATGCTCAATGGAGTTCAAAAAAATAAAATAAGAAAAAAAAATAAAATAAAGAAAAAAAAAATGAGTGCATATTAGTCAAGTTAGGCCAGCAGATGTTAGTCAAGTGTTTCTGGAAAGAGTTTTGTGTCACCTATGTATGAGGAAAGGATTAAGTTATCTTATTGAATCAAACTGTCACTGCCAGGAAACACAGTGAATATGAAAAGGTGCAAATGGTCTGCAACAAGTTTTTTTTTTTTTTTTTTTATGTCAATCCAGTCAAAACGTAGTCCAGTTTCACTAATGGTCTTTGTGAACTTCAACAGTAAACAGCCTATATCTTCAGCCTTATGTAGTCTCAATTTAAAGCCTCTATCCAAAAGAGCTGGAAACCTGATTTATCTGAACAGGCAACATGCTGCCAGTCATCCAGGCTCCAAGGACAATTTTCTCTGGCTCAAGTGAAGCACATTAACTGATAATGTGCTGTTAATGGTAACCTTATTACACAACAGCTACAAATACAGTGAATATTATACAATGCATCGTCTGATAAGAAAGCCAACAGCATTGATTTGAGATGTGCTTTGAAGCAATGTTCCTTTTGAATTATTACGATCCTTTTCATTTCCTGGCAGTCCCATTTATGTATCACCCATGGCCCCTTGCAGTTTTCACATGCCACTGATGTCTTTCTCAGATTCACATAATCCAAGCATACCTAAGAAAAACCTACAGCAGTTACCATATAAAAGAGAGTTTGCATCATTTTCCTAGCACCTAACAATCATTTGGTCTTTTTCCTATAGACATCACAGCTCCACTACCTGTTTACCTATTATATTATCTGAAATCCATTTCTGTAAGAACAACTTATATGAACATGCATGCATAGAAGTATACCCATTTTCATATATACACCAAATTTGCACATATATGTCAAAAAAATACAAAAATAATAATCCCATTCCCTTAAAGGCATATTAGTTGTCTGCATTGCCCTGACCAATGATGGATAACAGAGGTTTTATTAATAGGTACTAATGCCAATTGAGCTGTCATCTTCTAGAGTAAAGCCTGTAATCATTTCTCTATATATTTTAGTGGAGGCAGCCCTTTTGAATTCAGGTCTACAGCAGGTTGACTAATTGGATCACCCATTAGATTCCTGTATCTTTTAGATTTTCCAATGATAATTATATCTTTTTTTTTTTTTGTTACTTTTTTTTTTCAGAACAATCAATGCTTCTCCCTTTTATGGCAACTTACCAATTTGGTGATAGTAAATGCCTTTATAAGTCACCCATTCAAAAAATTCTTGATTGCTAAAGTATAGCATTAAGATTTTGGTCAATCAGGATTTTCTTTCTTTGGTCAAGTAAAAGTATCAGTAAAATTTAGGTATCCTGTACAGTTTATTCGACTGGATGTAAAGTGGTACATGAAACCAGTCTTTAAAATAGATCTCCATCCCAGTTTTTTTCTATACTTAAACTTTAAATCAAATGTAGAATTAAAAAAAAATTTTAATTGAGTTAATTATATTGTGCAGTTTTAATTTCAGACTGCACAAATACTATCTACCCTGATGACCCCACAGAAAAAAAAACTGAATGTTACTGACAATTTGAACAATGCAAATAGAAAAAAAACAAATTCCTACCCATACAAATAATATAAGTTTGTAGAAAGGTAGTATAAATTATTTTTATTGTAGGTTATAAATAATGACTTCATAATCTCCAAGTATTTTAAATCCCAATTTTCTTTTTCTACATTTATTAAACTCGTCTTTACTTATTTACGTACGACTCTTCTACAATATTTTGGTTTCTAGTGTTTTTGTTTATATAACATTTTATATAGATAGATATATATTTAAAAAATGCTATTTTTTTAGAAGCTTCAAAAACAAATAATATATGCAATGTTTATATATATATGTACATATATATGTTTCAAAGGTTGTTATAGCTGGGAGTAGTAGTGGAAACTAGTTCCCACTGTCTATAAAATGTTTGCACATCATGCATCTCAAATCACCTCTGACAACTAAGTCCAAAGCCAAAATGGAGAAAGAGTGAAGGCAGGCCATTTGAAATTCATAACCAGCTGCTTCGGATAAATGGAGCTCATCAGCCCAGAAAAGTAATCAATCTAGAGGAAGGAAAACTAACTTTAAACCCTCAGTGCCTTGCAGTCATTTCCAAACATGGATAAAAGCTATGGAAGTAAATCCAGATAGAAAATGCACAGTGGAGTCCTGAAGGCAGTTGGCTGTCAACACTGAAAATCTTCCAACATCCCCTGCAGCCATGTTGGTCCCAAATTTAATGCCCTGTATTAATTTGGATCTTATCAGTATGACTGAGAAGGGCCATGTGGTCTGGTCTCTATATACCATCATCCAAGGCTGTGCCCTGGAGAAGTCACTCCAGTTTCACTCCCACAGTACTGAATTTTGACCAAACCTTTATCTATAAACAGATGCCTGAATACATTTTCATTAGCAAATTATAATGTCTGTCCAAATCAGTATATGTAAAAATTCTCTCAGTAAATCTGAATTATTGCTAAACTTACTTGGCATTTTCACATGTTAAATTATAATAATGATACTGTATCCAATAATAAGCCTGTTTCAGCTAGTATTCACCTCTCTGTATGAAATGTGCCTATTAAACAAGACAGGGTTCATTTAAGTTGAACCATAGTGCACAAACCACTGACCAACTGATAAGCAAAAGCCAAGAAAGTCTAAACACACTCTACAGGTCACTGTTATCAAATATTTTTTTAAGATACACTGTAAAACAAAAAAAAAAAAATCAGTTGGAAAAAAAGAAAAAAATATCCAACAGTGCATTATCTGAAAATTCTGGTTAAATTGAACTAAATAACTGTTGAATATTTCTGTATTCTAACTGAAGTTAGAAAGAATGCATGTCACATGCACTTGTTTTCAAGTAACATGTGATTTTGTGAAGGTCAAGAGGATGCTGAAGATCAACTTTTGTCACGTTCATATTTGCCTCTTAATGGAGACTACTTTAGCAATCAATTTGAATGATTTAAATTTTTGCACATTCTCAGCAGTTCTTTATATGCAGTATCATCAATGATATTCATTTAATAGCCAAACTTCATATAAGAATTAAACATGTACATACAATTGTCTGTGCATTCAGATGGTCTAATTTTAAAAACTTAATTCTGATTAAAACCAAATTTGGTAGATATTTTTGGTCATGCCACTAGATTCATTTTGAAGTAGCAGGTTTTATTTTGAGAATTAGGATCAGTTAAGCTGAAGGTTCAAGTTTTTATAGAAACTCAGTATATAAAAAACCAATCATTTTTTTATTACTTAGTTTTTCAGCGAACCATAAATATATATGCAACAAGTTTAATGACAGTATCCCTGTAAGCATAGATTTGACTTTCCTCCAAATTTTAAATCAACTACTTACTATAAGAGTAAATATATTTATTTATTTATTCAAGCTCTTTCACTCCCAGAGGAGCACAAACCATCATCATCAATTCTCCATCAAATTTGGTTCTAATCTCATGTTGTTTCTGTCCCAATTACTTCACCATTTCTTTAATTCATTCTCAGTGTCACAGCTCCAGGTTTTTCTTGGCTATCTTCTCTTCCTTTTTTTTCTATGGGTTAGGGTTTGATGGGTGATACTGGCTTCTTGAGAATTTGTCCTATCCAAACCTACTTCCTCTAGAAGTTCTGCTTGGTAATAGGATCTTGCCATGCTCTTCATAATTCCTCAGTGGTGATCTTGTTTTATCTCCTGATGTTGAAAATGCACTTCACACATGTTGATAAATGCACATCTTTAACCTCAATGCCAAATTAGTCTTGCTCTACAGTACTACTGTGACATAGAGAATGACCAGTTTAAAAGTGTAGTGATTAATATTATTCAAATTTCAAAATGGATAACAGACCATATAATTAATAGATAAATGAAATCAACAACTCTTCTCAATCAAAGGACAATTGAATGTCTTAAATTTGGACCATTCCAATTCTAGAGATATTGTTTTTTTTTTTTTTTTTTTTTTTTTTCAACACAAACTTCGGTAGTTATAAGAATATAAGATTATCTTTGGGGTAAAAAAAAAAACTGTTGACTTTCCTCAGCTTTGAGCTAACTGCAGCAAGTTGAAAAAGATCATAACTTACACAGTATTTTTTTTTATACATCAAAGAACAAAGTTTATAAAAACAATGATTCAACTCTTCCTCTTAATCGAGTAGGAAGAAATGTGAAGATAATCTTATTTTAATCTTCTTATGACTTTATTCAACTTTAATCTAAAGTCAGTTTAGTAAGTTGCCCTATCATGGTGTTATGCAGATCTTCAGCAGTTAATTCAATTCTCACTAGGTGTCACCATACTTATGGCCTTGAATCCAAACTAATCAATACTAAGTAAATAAAATTAAGTGAATTTAATTACTATCATTCATACTAGAACACATACACACATGGTAATAATAATAATCCATGTAAATATTTATAAATAAATGCTCCTTGAAGAAAGTAAGAATGCATTCTTCCCTCACTAATCTGGTCCTGATCTGACATCTCACCTTCAGTCACTTTCCCACCACCATAATGTAGCTTTTCTATTCCTTTTCTATAAATATTTTTATGGCAATTCATCTGACATGTTTCGCTTGAATATAAGTACAGTACTATGTTGGCAACTAGGTCTTGTGATTTTACTGTTGAAAGTTCTATGCTAATAGTTTTTTCTCTCACACTTCTTGCTTCACTTCTCTCCTCCAGCTTCTGATCCTCAAAAAATTAAATGCAATGTCAATCAACATCATCTCTTTGAAGACTGCTCTTCTAGTGTCCTCTTTCACCTCAATTATATTTTCTTAGTTTATTTCACTATAAATAACCCCTTCTGTATTAGTAGCTTTATTGGCTTGCTGAGAATGAAAAAAATTTCAGTACTGACTACACAACCTCTTTCACCATTCTGAAAATCTTTGGAAAAAAAAAAAAATGTTATTCATACTTGAAAGATTTTTATTGAATAAAAATTTAATTTGATACTTTAAAAATGTGTATGCCTTGTTCTAAGCACAAAAGTGATCAAAACTTCAAAATACAAAAATACTCTAAATAAAAAGGCTTACTGTTACTTTGTTTTGCTCATTTATCTACAAATACCCCTGGAAAGAGTATGAATTCAACTCCTACCCTCAGCTATGGGTTAAATAGTAGACTTGTATCTGGAAAAATAACCCTTGTTCTCAAAAAGAAAAAATGTTAATTGCATATTCAATCACAAAAAAAATTCTTACAACCTGAAATCTCTTTTGGGTTTAAATAAACCACAAAGTGTTGATAAGTTATAAAAAAAATAAAAAAAATAAAAAAGTTAATCAATCAGTACTTAGTTTGGTTCAAAATCTCATTGCTTTTGCTATTCCTTTGAAAAAAAAGTCAGACATTTCATCAGTGAATTATGATCAAAGGGAATGACATTTGAAATCCATGCTATTACAAACCACCACTTCCTGGGGTCATACAGTGGTCACGCCAATCAATATAATATCTCCCCTCTCCAACCCATAGTCACTAGGGTCTTAATCAATTCTGGCCATTTCTTTTGGGTGGATGAATTGTTACTTCTTTGTTCCAGCTGGTTGACAATTCAGCAATCTTCTATTGGCCTTTCCTAACCCACTCTATGTTGTTTATCCTGGGAAAGATGTAATCTAAACATATGTTAGACTTCTAGAACATGACCATAATAGTCAAATAACAGCAGCATTATAGATAAGGATTCTGCCAAGGAATAAGTCAATTCTCTTCTTATAAACAATAACGTTGGTTTAATTTGATGTCAATGATATTCACTACTGTTGGTGTTGCAAGTGTAAATCAGGTAAGCTTTCTGTATTTCTCTCTGGCAAAGTAATTATTGCTGGGGGCTGCTATAATTCAGTGGAACCGGACTTCTGAGGACTTCTCTTGACGACTGTTTTCTGGCAACTCTTCCAAAGTGGCAACAACTGTTAACTCTTCTGACGACTCTGGTGATTGGCCTCCAACTCGCTACAGCTGGATGGTGACTGACCCCTCATTGGCTTGACTACTTCGCTCACATGAATAAATTGGGTTTCTGCTAAATTCTTCCCCTCTACTATAATTCAATCCAACTGGTCAATTCCAACTACGAGATCCCCAGATACAGCATTTCGGCACCCACAGAGTCTGGTGATTCCCCAATTTCCTACACACGCACACATTTACCATGTTGCATGATTTTAAGATCAGTGACATCCTAGCTTTGAGAATTTTCAACCTTTTTACTGTCAGCCACTTTGACAAAATACTTATTGTTTCAAATCTTGGTTACCATTTTCCAGATTATCTCAGTGTCACAGCATTAAGTGAATATACTTTTCTAGCCATGCTAATTGATATTTTCCTTTTAAGCTTTTCAAACTATTCACTGTAGTTTTATCATCATCCAAAATCTGCAATATTCTCAGATCCCATATGGTTACAATTATTATAACTAAGACATTCAAAATAACATATACATGCTTATTTAAATATGAAAGCACAATAGAGTAATGGATAGTGGCTCAAATTGAGAAATTGAAGTGCCGAGTTTGAATTCCAGTCAAGTTTATTGCATTCACTTACATGCTAATACCCTTGAGAAAGGGTGTAAATCTACATCTTACCTCCAGCTATGGGTATATAGCAGGACAAACTGAGTGCTATAGCTTTGATTAGCAACCAGTTTAGGAGAAGGAAAACTCAGAATTTAAATCACCTACTGCATTGTAGATCCTGCCTCTTTAAATTCTAAGAACGACAGGGTAACTTCAACACCCCCAGTGCAAAAGGAACCGGCAAGACATTGCACTATTCTACCTTGAATGTCACCAGGAACCAACTAAGACTGTGAGATGGAAAGGAGTGGTGACCATAGTGGCACAAAAATGCACTATTTTTTTTTTTTTTTTTTTAATATAATACATGGCTTCTGTACAATATATATAACTTCTCATATCTACAATGCATTGGATGCCAACAAATTTTAAGAACAAATGTTAAGATAAAAAATTGCATCTGATACACCAGAATATATACTATTCTGTATTAATTTGTAGATGGATACACTGTTTAAAATACAAAATAACTCAATTGAAGTGTACAAAATTACAAAAACATTTAGATATCAAATCTATGTCATGCTCCATCTTGCATCTGCAGCTGACATGGTCCTTTTTTCTGTATCAGGTGACACTATGGCTTGGCTGCTGTACAGTAATATATGTATAGTAATATGTACTAGTCTTGACAAACTCCCAACTGAGCTGACTGCCCTAATAAAAAAAGTTTTGTCATTCCTTTGATTAATTTTATTTACAAACAAGAAAAGCATACTCCACCACTGGTGCACACATTTATCCATCTACTGTTAAAATTATGTAAATAATTTTTGTGTCTATTCATATTTTCTTAAAATTTTAGATTCTAACCATAAGTGTCCATACTGTAAAAATTACTTGACTAATCTATCTAAAAGTCACCCTTAAATATAGCAAAACTTTAATGTGGTAAAAAGAGTGTAGACAGAGAAGTTATCCCACAAGACCTCCTCTGGGTCCCTCAAATCTCTAACACCAAGATTAAACACGTTATTTCCAGTTATATAGGAAGAATCCATTCATCTGCTAATAAATTTTAGGGCAGTTTTTGTGGATTGCACATTATTTAAGAGTTGAAACCTATATAGAAATGCAGGTCATAAGATTGTTGAAAATTGCATGAGAGGTTCAACAGGCCAAATTGGTTTGAACTCAATATAGATGTACAAGAGATTTTCCAATTGTCTACATATCTTCGGCTATCGTACGGCTGGCACCAATGGCATGCACAAATCTAATAACTTTTTCGGCAGCTTCTCCAGGCGCCAACCCCTTCACATACACAAAAAAATAAGTTAGAAATTTGATAATTCAGACACTCTTTTGATCAGATATTTTATTCATTTTTACGAGATTTAGCACAGCTCGTGCCAAACGTGGAAATTTGATTAGCAGAAGTCTGAGTGGGAAACTTCTTGCTTCCTTTTCTCATCACTCAATCAAATGCTTTTGGTGTGCAGTGTCCGTACCTAGTTATTACTGCAATAAAACATTGCCACTATAGGGCAACAAAACATAAAACATGACTACCTTCTTACCCAACACCCCTACCATCATTGCTCAAATAATAGCAGCAATAGTATCACCAAAATAATTATCATTGTAATGATCAGCAGCAAATAGTAGAAATATCTATATTGACTGAAAACACCAGACCAAGGAGTTATCTAAAACATTCCTTATTATAACATGTCTATTGAACTGCAGACATGATGGAACCATTTCGACTTTCTAATTTTCTCTGATTATGAGTGAAAAATGCTTGGTGGATGATGACTGGTTGGATTCAGAAGATGATGGCAGTTTGTGGGGGAAGAGGCAAATGGAGGATGATGGCAAAACATTTTTTTTTTTTTGTTGAAATGAATTCTAATGCCATCTAATTTGCAAATGGGGTACTGTGAAAAAATGCACCAAACGTGTGACTGATCATTAGCTTCTAATGCAGGCTGGCAGCGTGTGTATTGAATGAACAAATGATCAATTTCCAATATATATTCCCTTCTTCTTTTGGCTCTCATTTCGCCTGATTAGTGGTGGATTTGAAAGAGGAACGATAATGCTTTCAGAAACCATTCAGGCAGAGGCAGCAATTGGAAGAAAGTGACGTGGTTGAAAAACAGAGAAAGAAATAGAGAGAGAGAGAGAGAGTGATGAAAGGAGTGTATAAAGAGAATAAGTAAGAGTAATAGTGGTGTTAATAGTAGTGAAAATGGTGATAATGCTTTCTAATAGCATTCCATCAACAGTTAAGGATATGAATATTTAGAGAGGTAGAAACAGATTTTTAAGTAAAAATCTGAGAGGGGAAGGGAAAGCCTGTGAAGCGTGGCCAATGTAGAGATGAATTGCTGTAAATGAGAATAGTAATAATAATAATAACACTTCCAGATAATATTTAGGTATTTGTTGAAAGAAAGAAAAAAAAATTTACATGTTCATAATGATGTGTCTATGTACACATGTATACAATAACAAATATTAAAAAAAGAAAGTAAATGGAAAATAAAGGATTTTTTATGAGCAGGGACAAATTTGGAATAAGAGTAAAAGTGGGAATAAATTTCAAAATAATATTTTATGATAGTTAAGAAAAATTTAAGAGAAAAATATAAAATATATAACGAAGGACTGAAAAAAGATAGTGTGATATACAATAGAGGCAACAACAAGAGAAAATGATGTAACAGAATCCTTCTGCTGAAAATATTCAGATATAAAAAGTGCATCAGATAATTGAGAACATGTCTTTAGAAAGCCATAAGTGACCAATTTTAACCCTTAAGAGATGACAGAGCCAATCTGTCGGCCAAAAAGTTGAATGACGAAGAAAACAACTGGGCCAAACCATCAACCCAATTATACGAGCCTCAGGATTAGCTGGCTAGTCTTTGTATCAGCCAATCGGAATACTTCTTGCATTTATTGCACATCTGGGTCTTTGAATGGCGGTTTCTGTGTTTTGCTTTGTTCTATGATTTTATATTGATTTGTGTTCCAAATGCAGGCTTCTGAAAAGGGCTCCATCTTCTTGGCACTGAAACTCAAAATGAGTCTCCATCTCCAAAGGGTTAACTAAAAATCATCTTTTTTCAACCCCACAATGAAAGCTTGGATTCTAATGCAATAGGTAAAAAGGGATGCTCTGCTTATTAATTTAGCCATCAACCACACAGATTTGGAGATTGTGGCCTTTTTAAATATCATCAGGTTCTTCATGTCTGAGATACAAACACAAGTCCAATAGTCAGAAATTGTCAGAAATGTAAGAGTGAAAAAGCCAGAAAATTGATAAGGACCACTGCCAATCAGCTCCAAGTGTCAGCATCAACAACCAGATTGGTGGTGCACAATGACATAAAAAAAAACTACATTATGAGGAGAAGGTAGCTTATGTCAAACAGTACCCAGGTGAAGTGCTTGCTAAACCAAGTTAAGTACCTTGAAAAACTCAACATGCACTGGTTTTTCTCAGATTATTCAAAGTGAACGAAAAAAAATAATAGGTTGGCAGTGCGCCAGCTCCACTGAAGTTCCTACTGTTATGCCCAGCAAGTTTTTGTTGTCTGTGACAGTCTTAAGGGTTGTGAGCAATGAGGGCCATGTCATATCTCCCCACAAGGCCTGAGGGTCAATGCCATCACTTACATTGAGGCACTGGACACTGTTGTCAAGCCCTGGATCAAATAAATAGCTTGAGGTAATTCATATGCAAACCAACAGGACTCAAGAAAAGCTGACCCAACATTTACATAATCACGTTATCACTAATATTTCACTGCCTACCTCTCCTGATTTAAAATCTACAGACTATTATGTCTAGGGCATTATTGAGAGGGATATCAAAAGTATGTCTACATTATCAAGGACACACTAAAGGCTTCTATTGGGATGTCATGGTCACTATGAATAAAGAACACATGACTAACATACATAATCAATTTGGAAGCTGCATCAAGGCTGTAATCAAAGTTGATGCCAGTTATATCATTATTTATTATTAGAACATTATTTACACTATTTACATTCAGATTATTATCTTCATCTTTGCTGTTATCATAATATTTCAGCCATTGTGCCTTCCGGCCTTCATCAGGTGTATATCAGTCAGAGTAACATTCAGCAAATTTTGAACTAAACCCTTTATTAAATCTACACAGTATTGGATAATAGCCTAGTTAAGTGTTAGTTCTTGAATTTGATGATATAGTAGTTGCAAGTACTTGAACTCAGTGAAAATAGCAAGCAATAACTGAATATTACTAAAAGAAAGAACAAGACAAAATACACCTAAACATGGGCAGTGGAATGAGAACTGTCTACCCCCATAGATTAAATAAAGGGTTCAGTTCAGAGTTCCCTGTATGTTACCCAGATCAATATACACTTGATGAAGGTTGGAGTGCACAACAGCCAAAATATTATGATAACTACAAAGGTGAGGACAATAGTCATAATATAAATAATGTAAATTATGGTACCTCCTCATCCCAGAAATTCAGACCAAAAAATCTAAGAACATTTACTAAATTCTATAAAAATAGATAAAATAAATTGTTTTGTCTGCTCAATAATACGATTACCTCAAATTAAAATTTGTTCTCAAACACCTGACGCATACAGTATTTGCCATTGCACTCTAATGTAGTCAAGGAAACAAAATAGCAAAGAAAAAAAAGAATATATATATATATATATATATATATATATATATATATATATATATTTATAATAAAATGATAGTTGTTTATTTGGAACAAAAAAAACAAAAAAAAAACAAAAAAAAAAACAATGGAACCAATTTACAAAATCTACTTATCTGTTAATGGGAAAAGAATCACATATGTTCATCTTATGTACCATATTGCTATCTGTTAAACCCTTTCTGCTGCCACTGATAAAGTGTTTATTACTCTTTAGCTGTGTTAATACTTGATTTCATGGAATTGATTATCTGAATTTCTGATGACTCAGCAAAACATACATCCTTCATTCAGAAGGGTTTTTTTCCCCCAACATGACATTTAACGATGTCCTATGGGAGCAACATTAGTCTGACTACAAGCAACAGCTGTAGAGCCACAACTACTAAGATTATTATGACATTTACTTCTAATATCAAAGAGATTAACAACTAAGAATATAGGCAGAGAAGAAAAGAAAAAAAAAAAAGGAACAGTGAAAAGAAAGAAAAATTAGAAAGAAAAAACAAGAATGAAACCAGAACAATTAAAATAGGAAAAGGAAAAACTTGAAAAGAAAGAGTTGCAAGAAATGTTTTTATAAAGTAGAAAAGTGGGAAAAATGAGAAAGCATACCAAAGAAAAAGAAATTAAAATGTTATGCGGAGGAAAAAAAAGAGCTATTTTTTTTTCTTCAGCTTATCAGGTAACATAACAAACATGAAAAGAAACTACAAATTATGAAAAAAAATAGTATAGAAAAAAATAAAAGATAACAACACTTAAACCTATACTTAGTGATATTTTCTGGTGCTATTTAATTATGAATAAGAACAGTCACTGCCAAAAAGTAAAGGAAAGAAAATACCATAGAGAGTAGTCAAAATAAAATTTATTTTTTGATGACCTAGTAGGGGGTCAGTGCCCTTCACAGTATTTCTCTGGATAAACAGAGTTATTAGAAATAAAATGAAAGTCATTTTTATATTTGCTAAAATTTAATGTTTCACATGTACACAAGTATCTGATTAGTTTTACCTTCATATGTCATGGTGAAAAAGGGTAGAGGACAAATATAGTGAATCAAGGAAGAAATGAGAAAATTTTAAATAAAATATGCTCACCCAAATTTCAGAGAATATGACCAATTTAATCAAATGTCAAGATATATTTCCCATGTTTTGCCAAACATTCCTCACATCTCTTGAAATCCCCCCCCAAATCAAGCAGCTTATTTTCTGTTATTTCTTTTTTAAAGGAAACCATTTCAAACTTTATGTTCTTTGAGGTTATGGGTAGCTTCTTGTGTGGGTTACTAACAATGAAAATCAGATATAAACAATTTGGATAAAGATCTAAGCTTTGGTGAGGTTTAAAAATAAACCCGTTTTTATGATAAAGGAATCAGAAAAATTACTAACATGAAAATACATGAACTACCTCAGATTTTTATTATTCATTACACTGCATTTGCTTTCATGTTTTTCATCTTTATCAAATCTCTGAAAATCATTCACATATTCATATTAAGCAGCACAATTCTCACTATTAATCCTAGTAAGTCTTACACATTTTATTTTTTAATATTGTTGCCACAAATTTTTTCATAATTACTATGAATGCCTTTCATAGCCTTTTTTATCAGTAGTTGTTGCACACATGTTATTATCACTTAGGCTAATCTTTTATTATTTTTCTTTTATTATTCCAACCCTTTTGTATTATTGTGATAATTATGATGAACAGCCAACTGCAAAGTAATATTAGAAGCATACCAAAACTAACGAATGATAAAAGTATTAATGTCCTTTCAACAGAAGATGTAAAAATACAAAAGTGATACAAACTGAATTATTCTGCTACATTTTATATAAAAAGAAATGTTTATGACAACATTATTCAATACTGTTCCAGCATTAAGAGTCGCCAAGAAAAAAAATTCAAAAATCCTTTATTTTGCCATAATGTGTTGCTTTAACAAGATTGTGTATTTCTCCTTGCAGTCGACCATTGAAAAATGTTTCTCTTTGATCATATGAATTTCAACATGACTTTGTCTAGCGTATAGTCAATAGATGAATATTAAAAGAAAAGAAAATGTGATTTTTAAACTGGGAATAAACAGATGAATGAATACCTTTGGTGAATGACTTTATAAGACATTAAAAATTAAAAGATAATTTACTTAATGAGTAGAAAATTTAATTCAATTTACTTTGACAGATATATATCATTTCACCCCAAGTAAGGCAATAAAAGCAACAAAAAATGGAGCCAATTTAGCCTAAAAGAGGACATAAATGCCCACAAAATAACATTTAGCAGTTGGACTGCATCTTGAATTCACACAGTTCATCAAAAAGTGACCTCCCATCTTCAAAGACATCAGACTGGACCAGTTTTCCCACCAAACACAGCTACCCTAGTGAGTCACAATTCATCCTCCTCTTCTGTACACATCACCTGACACCTTTAAAACTCCACTTATCACTATTTACATTATTCAGACTATTGTCCTCATCTTTATTGCCATATTTATTACAACGTTTCAGCTGTTGTATGTTGTTCTCTAGCCTTTTCAGGTGGTTGAATGTTGAACTGAACCCTTTATTGCGCTCACTAGGGTACACTATTTCTAGTTCAGCCATGTTTATCAGTTATCTCCTGTTAATTTCCCCTCCAGGATTGGACTACTACCCTTGTCACTGGATCTAACCAAATATATTTATCCACTGTGCCATATGTTGAAAAAAGGCGTTGGTTAGATCCAGTGACAGGACCCAAAGAATGTGAGTTCAATACCCGGTTAAGGCAGTGGAGAACTTGGAGAGGGGAATTAACAGGAGATAACTGATAACTGACATCCATTAGACATGGCATGTGGAACTAGAACAGCCTATTCCAGTGAGCGAAATAAAGGGTTCAGTTCGACATTCCAGCCATCTGAAGAAGGCCAGAGTGTACAACGACTGAAACATTGTAATAAATATGGCAACAAAGATGAGTACAATAGTCTGAATAATGTAAATAGTGTACATAATACCTCATCTCAGAAATATAGGTAGAAACTCCACTTATCACTTTTTTTTTTTTATACGAGAGACATCTACCCCAATTTTATCATATGTTGTATTTTATGTTAATACAATTGTTTGTTTATTTATATTTTCATTGCTGCTTCTTCATTCTGCCACCATACGACTTAGTAAAGCAAAACACAAGTTCCTATCATAACATCCATTTCACTACAAGTAAGGAAATAAGCTCAACCAAAAGATAATGAGAGTTACTGAGAGTGAAAGAAAAAGAGGAAAATAAAAACATAGCATTCAAGGAGATAGATGATGATGGACACTGCGTTTAAATTTTTTAAGATCAAACTTAACTGTAAAGTAATAAGCTGGAATAAAGGTCTACAAGTGAACAAAATATTAGAGCTACAAGCAGTCACTTCAGCAGTAAAATTATGAGACCTAGCTGCCAATCTAGTTCTGCACTTAAATTTGTGAAGTCAAGGCATCAAAGAGGAAAGCTCATCAAAACAATAATAATGAAAATATGTATAGAAAATGTACAGGGAAGCTAGGTCATGGTGTTAAGAAAATGACTGAAGCTGAGGTTTCAAGTCAGGACCAATAATATTGCAGATTCTTTGCATTTTTTTCAATAATCTCTAGATATATGCAATGTTTGTCTTCTTATATTACTCCTAGTCTATTTTCTACCATCGATTAAGTAGGTTACTCAATGTTTTTTTTTTGCATTCATGTCTTGTGAGTGTCAAGCTCTCCTTCTTTATTATGTATCCCAGAAATTCCAACTGCCTCTTTCTGATCCTAAGCACAAGTATCCTTTTCATCCCCATTTTCTTTTAGACTTCCTCATTGCTCATATGTTCAGTCTATGATATTCTCAGCATTCTTCTGCAGAACCACAATCTCATCTTCATCTGTGAGGAAATTGTGAATATTGTGCCACAGAGGAGCATTAATATTACATAGTAGTTGAGCACTTTATTAGCAAACAATTTTTTTTCTTTCTTAAACAGGGTGTGGCATAAATATCTCCCACATAATGGTAAGACATTAGTGGTAATGGGGTAGTCATGTAGCTAATATCTTACCATGTATTTCTGCCACACCCTGTATTTTGTTATTCTGGATATGATGATAAACTACATATGCCAGCAAGGCCTCTGACAGAGAGGTTTTGAGGAGTGCAGAACCACCTCTTAATTGCTGTTGTTACCAGATCCACCCTAAAACAGGGTGGTACTACTTGTTAGGGTCCAGCTATGGGCAAATAGGAAGCCCCCAAACTGAGATCAAAACATGAAAATGTAAAATTACATTACAAAAAATTACCAGCAATGCATTTAAAAAAATAAGATAAAATAAATTACAAAAGTTCACAAAAAAAATTTCAGCATTAAATAACTCATAAAATGTTGATATACTATTAATCAAACCCTGTATTTTGTTTACCCTTCAAAAAGAATCTTTTGCTATTTCAATGTGCCTTCTGATTTCAGTGTCACATTTTCCATTGTTAGTTTTAACACATCCCAAATAGTTAAATTTCTGTACTTGTTCAATCTTGATGTCTCCATGTTGTAGCTTGTATCTTGGGTTGCCTTTATTGCTAATAACTATAAGTGATCTTTTCTCCTCACTTCCCTTTATTCCCTTGTTTAAAAGTATCAACCATTTTCTATCCGTTTTTGCTATCAACAAGGTGTCATATCTGTGTATCTTACAATGATAAGATTGTGCCCACCAATAATAAATCCTGGTGCAACTTCTAATTCTCATAAGATCGCCGCAATGTAAAGGTTCAATAAATCTAGCGAGAAGATACATCTTTATTTTATGCCCCTTTTTATTTTTCTGTACATGCTCATTTCATTTTCTATCCATACACAGCAGTTTGTTTCCAGTAATTATTCTGGATTATACTCCTATCTTTCCCAAACAGCATAGTAAACATAAAAATAAATAGAAAATATAGATTGGCACTTCTATATAAGTTCTGAGTATATTTGAATTCAGTCTGAGATCAACATGCAGTATCTATGCATTGTGAAACATGTCATATATATATATATATAATAAACAATAAAATCCAAAATAACCTCATATGAGGAATATCTATTTTGGCAGACAAAAACACTGTCTTATCAAACCCAGCATGGACTGAAACAGAAATTTAACTAAGAGGGAAAAAAAATAAGGAAAAAAAGGAAGAAAGAAAGAATTTATCCATTTCAATGTTTCAGTTAGATGTAAGCGGAGGGTAGAAGACATTTATCTTAAAGGGAAAAAGTTTTATAATATTAAACCAAGATATTAACCTTATGACATTAATTTGGAGTTATATGAAGCTATATATATATATATATATATATAAAATGCAACCTTGGTGGAACTGAGCCTTTCCTGATGCAGTCACAACTTCGCTAGGCTGGCCATGTTGCAAAGATGAGTGATGACAGAATACCTAAGGTCTTCAAATATAGCCAGCTTGACAGTGGAAAAAGGACTGTTGGACGGCTATGGCTCAGATATAAATAAAAGCTAAAGAGTAACTTCTCAGCTGTCAATGTACCTTATACTAACATCAAGTGAGTTACCCTGGATGGAAATAACTGGAGATATTTGTGCCAAAGTGGTATCAGAAATCTTGAAATCAGTCATACTGACTGACAAAGAAACAACAGCAAAAAACATCAGCAAATATTCCTGTGGCTATTTCCTGGGATCCTCGCTGTTGCACAATATGTGGACTTGTATGTAGGTTGCTAACAGGACTGAAGTGTTACATACAACACAAACATAAAAAGTGAATGAGGTTGTTTGATCCTCAAATGCTGAAATCAACAGGAGAGTCCATCATATATATATATATATATATATATATATATATATACACACACACACACAAGGTCTGATCAAAAAGTATTGAGGCTGGTGCTATAAAAATAAAACTGCAATACATTTCAATTCAGCATTTAATCTCCTTCAAAGTAGTCCCCTTCTGAAGCCACAAACTTTATTCAACATCATTTCCAATGATGGAAGCATTTCTGGAAGTCCTTTTTTTGCGATAACAAACAGCTGTCTCATTGCCTTCTCCTGGATTGCTTTGACATCTTGAAATCTTGTTTCTTTCAAGTGGGATTTGATTTTTGAAGAGGAAAAAGCCGCAAGAAGCAAGATTTGAAAAATATGGTGTTTGTCAGACTTGAATAATGTTGTCTTGGCCAAAAACTTCTGTACAGGCCATGGTCACTGATGGAACCTCTGTGGTGTGGTGAGACAATCACGCTCTACACACTTTCCTTCCAAATACTGCTATAAATAACAGAAGTGACTGATAATGTTTAATTAGTGTATTGTGCAACAGATTTCAAGGTCAATCTTTGCCAAACAGCTGCACTGCATACTTTAGTGTCATTACCATAGCAATAGTCCTGATGCTTCTTGATCAGACTGTGTGTGTGTGTGTATATATATATATATAAGATTTTAGTGCTCAATATCAGGGATATAGCACAGGTAAATATAAAAATGGACACTGATGTCAATACTCTGTCTCATGCTTAAGTGCAATCTTCTCACAAACTTCAAAACATACAAAAGTTTAGGAATTAATTTTTTTTTAAGTTCTATGATCATTATCCTGCAGTTCCAAGGATATTAGACATGAATTTTAAAGAAATAAAATGCCTATATGTGTCACTTATCAACAGTTTTGTCATTTATTTATTTCAATTTGAAGTTGATATTTACAAACTTTGGACATATTAACCCAAACACAAAAGTTTATCATGTATTCTATATATATATATGGTATCTATCACCACTTAACTGCATTTTACCTTAAAAAAAAAAAAAAAAAAAAAAAAAAAAAAAATGTTATTTATCAGTTAATAAAATGCTTATGTCTTTTAAAAAAAAATTGTGCATATACATAACCTGAGACATTACTCAAGTTTCACATTCTCATGATCTTCAGACGACTAGAACGCAAATGAAATAAGAGCAGGGGTCCAGGTTTATATATCCATGACCATATATAAACCTTGACCATATATAAACTTGGACCATCTCCCCTTCTTTCATTTGAATTCTAGTCGTTTGAAGATCACAAGAGCATGGAACTCGAATTAACAACTCTGGCTGTCCTTTCATAGGAGTTAATGTCGTGAAGCATTTCTTGCTCTGTCTAGGTAATCTAGACAGTTAATACTTTTCTTTACTGAGTTCTTGCCTTTAGTGTTTAGGCATTTGTCTTTAGTTCATTTTTTTTTCCTTGTTAGAGATTTTCTCTTAAGGTGTTAGGTCCTTTGGCTATATATATATATATATATATATATATTAGGTTGGTGCGTAATTATCAGGCGTTTTTATAGGGAAGTTATTTGTTTATAAAAATTGCTGTTTTGTTTACTTTTTTTAATAAAAATGTTATTTTATTTTCAGGTTATAAAAATGCATGTCGATAATCATATGCTCTGGAATAATCATTTAAAAATAATACTGCTGAATTGTTATGTTTCTTTTTTCATAATAAATATTGTTTAAAAATGCCTGATAATTGTGCACCAACCATATATATCTGTTTAAACTCAGTGGGTGAAAAAACCTGGATAGCACAATTTTCAAATAAATTGGCATCCAAGGAAAAATTTGGAAAAAAAAAAAAAAGCACCAGAAACCTCCAAACAAGGCAAAAAAAAAAAAATCGTCTAGTACCTAAAATCTCCGGTATAAAGAAAAAAAAAAAACAAAAAAACAGTAATGTTAAAATGAAGAGTGCTCAATACACTAAATAGAGCAAAAGTAAAATAAATAATAGGATCATCAGGGTGAACTGGCTCACCCTGATGATCCCATGCAGTAAAACCTAGGTAGGCAGTACCTGGCTCATTAAGATATATATATATATATATATATATATATATATATAGACAGAGAGAGAGAGAGTGAGAATCACCGAGATAAGTTCAAAATCCAGTGGATTCTGTTTTGTTCACACCATGCAAAAGATATAAATTCCATCTGTCTTCAGCAATAAAATTTGTCTTTTGCCTTGGATAGCAGCCAGTCTAGAAGAAAAACACTTAATTCAAACCTACCAAGGGCTGTTTTGAGACATTTCATCATTTCTCAGTTCAGTTCTTCCAAAAAGTGTGATTGGGTCTGCACAAGCCTTCACCACTATAATCAAATTATCTGAGTATGTAGTCTTTTAGTTCAGTGCTAAATGGAACACTTAGGCCCTTATATATCAACATCAACAGGTAAGTACACTCTTTGATATTATTATTTCTCACAATCAAACTGGTTTAAATTAACATTCTTGGGATATTCTTAGATTTATATAAATAATATGTCAGTTGGGTTTCAGTGTGTCTCTCCTGATTAAAAACATTTCTAATAATTTGCCTTGGGACATTTCAATTTTTTTTACACAAAGAATATAACTAAGGATATAGCCCATAGAAACATACCTGATTAACACAATATCATATATAATTGTATAAATTATTTTATTATTTCACATGTTAATGTGGAGTGAGTAGCCAAAGTCAAATGCAAAATAAGAAAAAGAACTGTCCAACAAACAGAATTGATAAAGTTTGAACAAGGAATGAGAAGAAAAGAAAGGAACAAGGCAAAAAATAATATGAAGCAAGCAAACAATATATACAAGACAAAGCAACAGTAATATGGCAAATGTTCACAAACTAAGTATTGACATTGACACACAAATGCAAGTTCAGATGTGCGAACATAACATTCTGACTTCAAGACAAGACAGACTGGGACTGAGTCAGATGAAACTGAAAACGAGCCTATTTTATTAGCTAGGAAAAAATTCCAGCATGCATTTCTGTACTTCTGCCTATAATGTGGGGAGGGGGAAAGTGTTTTGCAGTCGTTTCCAGGAATTAAAACTAACAGTTAATATGGACTCTTTGAGATTCTATAATCTTTATCAGTTTTTCATTCATTGATTGTAAACTTTTTTTTACTGCAGTAGTTTTCATTGACTCTTAGAGATGATCTTTGCCTGAACAAGGCTTTTCCTTTTCATATGCCTCTCTCTGAATGATCAAACAATTTTCTATTAGATTAATATTTGGAAAAACTGAGGAGAAATACCAGTACTTTAGTGTCTTTGAAACCTTACTTGGCAAGGTGGACAAGAGTTAGTTTTACAGAATGTGAAGGACAATCGTCATTAGCTTAAATCTTCTTGGTTCTGACTTATAGCACTCAAAAGAAATATCTTGTCCAAACATTTACAATAATTTTGATTTATCCTGATCACATTTGAAGGGACCAATAATCTTACTGCGTAGAAGACTATTCTAAAACATTTACTCTACTTCCCTCCTGTTGGTTGAGTATTTCTGTTCAGGAACCAAACAAACCCAGCCATTAGATTCAACAAATGTAGCTTAACACTCATCAGTAACAATTACTGTTAATAAATCCGTTTTCATGCAATTCTTCACCTCTAGTTACACATTTCTCTTTGTGATGTTTGCTTAAAGATGGTAGTTTCATGTATTTTGTCAATTCCTTCATATTCTGCACATTTTCTCTGTCTACATTTACAACAGAAAATTTTTAAATTATTTTCTTACCAGTCAAACGACTTTTCTTGCTAATGACCTTTTTAATTTTTCTTTAATTTCTTAAAATTTAACATGATATCATGAGCAGATGAGTGGCAAGAAAGATTCTTGTTGGTAAAGCAGTTTCTCATTTTCATCTTCACAATGACTTTGAATGTTGTGATATCTTTTTTTATTTTTTCAGAACTTCCAATATCCTATCACTCAGTAATTTTGTATACTGTTTCACTTTTGACTTTCTATAATTTTCATGATCCATGGCAATCATCTCAGATATTATCATCAATTTTATTATAAGAAACAATGAAACTATTGAGAACAGTCCTCTTATAACATGATTTGAGAACATAAGCTATAACAAAACAGTTTCAAATGCTTGTGGAGGTGTTGAGGCCTCACACTTATACACGTCATACTCACTCACTACCTAAGAACCAAATAATACACACACTTAACAGACACATCCCCTTTCCAGGAATCAGTAAAACTGTCAAAATGACAAAAGGAATTCAGAGCAGCATGAATCCATCCAGCTCTTATCTTAAATAACAACTTAAAAGAGACTGTTTGACCAACACAAGGACTGACCAAAATTCATGTTAAAAAAAAAATAAAACAAATGAAAACTACAGACAAAAGTTAATTTTCTCCATCAAGACATTCATTTCTCTAATTCACTGTTACTAGCAAGCAAAAAAATTTTTCTTCTCCAGATGATGGGCATGTTGGCCGAAACTAGTTGAGGAATCTAAATGAAATAATAAAAATGAAAGAATATTAATATACAACCCAGTGTGTCTGAAGATTTTAAAATTTTTAATATTTTTTTTATTGTTCAAAACATATATATATATATATATATATATATATATATATAAAAATTATTGGAAGACAAAGCAATTGTCAGTTGGAGAGAATATATGCATATATAATATGGGTATCTCAAAAAAAAAAAAAAAAATTATACACACTTTCACAGTGCATAGCTCGGGTCAACTTGTTTTATTTTCAGATTTACACGTTAGTATAACTAATGTCATCCATGCTTAGCTTTGAACAAAGAAAGTTAATCCTGAAATGCTGTTGAAGTTCAAAGGCAGTATTGAAGGAAGTTTCACTCAGATCCACCTACATAGCTTACAATCTTATGAATTAAAGATTAGTTTGAAGCTGATTTTACAGTGTGCACAAGAACCGTTCCGGAAGACCATGCATATCAACAAACCCTGTGAAGGGTTTTGGAATGTTTTCACAGAAGTACAAGAAACCTATTGAAATTTTGATTGCTGCTTTTGATTCCATTGTGTTTCACAATCAGAAATGTCTGGATCATAATGGACATGTATTTGAAAACATGCAATGACGAAATCTTAAGTGCATGCAGTGATAATAAATACTGTATTCATATGCATCAGTTATATTAGATATAGTTGGTTCTTGTTACATAGGAATAAAGTGTCACTGCTGACACTTGAGTTTGAACACAAATTGCCAGTGAGCAAACACAGGTGATCCCATTAGTCAATTAAGCATATCACGTGACCATAGAGGAAACGCATATATAGAAAGTCACATGACATCTAGATTGGTCACTCTTCTAGTCTATCCTCTATTACTATTCAGATCTGCATTTCTAGTCTATCCTCTATTACTATACAGACTGCTATTCTCTACTCTATACACTATACTATTTCACTCTATGGATTACTATTCAAGTGAGTATTATCGGGCAAGTACTATTAGTGTGAGTGCTATTCAAAATTATACTATAGTTGTATCTATGATTACAAAGTCTCTACTAAAATGAGCATTATGAAAGTGACAATGAGTATTTGTTGACATCTCAAATGTTCTAAATGCTTGAATTATTTCTTGAGAAACCTTTAAAATGTATATGCATTTTTGAAACACCCAGCATGTACTTCTGTGTGTGCACAGATGAAATGTTTGACGTAATTTATAAAAAAACTAAGTGTTATTAATAAAAGGTCAAAAAAGTTAGATAAGTGGAGAAAAAAAGACCAGTTGCTGGACTAACCTGATTTTTGAATATTCTTACCATTTTCAGCATTTTAAATATTCAATTAGAAATATTCTGTCAGTGTTTTCTCTGTGTTATATTCCATGCTAATAAGAATATATACTTGAAAAACAACCATGCATGGTTATGTGCATGTAAAATATATGTAATATGTATGACATAATATAGTGTTCGATGGGCAAATTTTATATATAGAACTATGTATAAAGTACAAAACAGAATGCGTGGTTATCAGCAAAAGGATGAACCCAAAATGCAACATATAAATCAGGGATACTAAAATCAAACAAGTACAAAAATTTAAATATCTGGGAAGTGTTCTAACATAGGATGGAATGTACAACACTGAGATCCAAAGGCCTATTGGGATGGCAAAAGATGCATTCTAAAGCTAAGCAGAGTATTAAGAGACAAAAAAATTTTGTTAGGATCATTCGGTTAGGAAGGTTGTAGTTTAAAAGCAGTAAAATCGACTTTGCTAACCAAACGATCCACTGTGGCTCAATTGGTTAAGGCACATCAGGCTATATGATGGTTCCATATAGGATACAGGTTAGATTCCTGTCGGAGGACAAATATTTTCTATGAAAAATTCTCCGGCATTCAGGCCAGTAAATGTTATTAATACTGTTTATTATAAACACAGCATTTACTTAAATATTTGTATAGATAAAAGGAATGTATAAACATAAAAATGTCTTAAAATAAAGAAATATATTAAGTTTTCAAAAATGTTTATAAAATTATGAATTAATCATTAAAAAAAAGTGGATTAACAAGTATAAATATTCAGTGCAAATGTCTAAAACAATTAGAGACGACGAACTTTCCAACATTCATGGCAGTCAATAATTTAGTCAATGTTATAATGAAATTTTTTGAATTGATTCACAAAATTTCTTAAAACTATTTTTAATAATCCTAACTACTACTTACTAATGCTTAACAAATATACTTTAGGGTTACAACACTTCATTATTTTCTTATGAAAAATAAAGGCTATGTAGATAAAGAACTTCCACTGGTATGAATTTGAGAATATTTACAATATCAACCCAGCAAACTTAGAACTTTTTCAGCGATACAACTATTCAAATTATTAACAAAAATATGAAGATGATATGGTGAAGAATTGTACACAAGGACGTCAGGAGAGGTCAAACAGAACGCAGAGGTCTGGCCGCGACAAGCGGTGTTTTCGATACAATGGCATTGGACACATTTCCTCAGAATGCCAGAGAAATGCCCAAGGGGAGAAGGCATCAGTGCCAGCCTTCTCCCTGAGCAAGTAAAAACCCGGAAGTTACCCACCGTACAAGTATTTGTAAATGGAGTAGAGTGCACAGCTCTAGTGGATTTGGGATGCTCACAGACGCTGGTGAGCAAAGCTGTGTGTCGCTGCTGGAGGCAGGAAGAGGTGGGAGTGTTGACTGCTGACCAGAGGACCCTGAAGTACCATGGATGCGGCAAAATTAAGTTGGGCGTCAAGCAGATTCAGCCCGTAACTGTTGAGGTTCTGGTCGTGGAAGGACAGTTGCTAGGGTTCGATCTTCTTCTCGGGATTGATGCAATTAAAGTGCTCAGAGGTGTTCACTTGACCGAATCAGGTGAAGCACGTTTCGGAAACCTGAACACACATGCCGCCATTCTTATCAACAAGCCTGACTTTAGAGTGACGTTTAACCTGAGCACAAAAACGTGGACTGCATTGTGGAAGTGGGCGAGTGGTCATTCACCTAGCAAGTTGGTCAATAAAGTACAGGAGTACACAGTACCTGGCCACGTCCGGGATGCATACGATAAAGAACTAGCACAGTGGCAGCGAGACGGATGGCTACTGCCATATCCCGAGAAAGAGCTTGGGCACAAGGGATTAATTCCCTTAATGGTGGTCGTACAAGAACACAAACAGAAGGTCCAGCTGGTAATTGACGACCGGGGGTTGAACGGCTTTGTAGACGCATTCACGGCTGACGCAGAGGTGTGTGCACAGAAATTATGAGAATGGCGACGACAAGGAGCTGACGTATCGCTGATGGATTTGAGAAATGCGTACCTATAGATCCACATTGACAAATCGCTATGGCCTTTTCAAACAGTGGTCATTAAGGGCAAGCAGATTTCCCTGTGTGCAGTTGGCTTAGGGTGGCAACTGCATTTATTAAGCGTTATGCAAGTACACTAACCAAAGGATGGGACAATGAGATAAAGGATGCCCCTATTGGACGCATGCTGGCGGAAACAGTGGCCAGAGTGCGGGAATCAGATCTGTCAGTGGAGACTGGTGTGTGAACGGCAATGAAATGACAGTTTGGGTGGATGCAAGCTATATGGCTACGGGAGTAGAACTAGAGGTGAATGGGAGCGTCATGGAAGATGCTTGCTGGTTACGTCCAACTAATGATGCCAGACACATTAATCTTGCTGAACTTGATGCGATGATCAAGGGCGTGAATCTTGCCCCGCAGTGGCAGGCACCAGTTATGCATTTGGTCACCAATTCAGCATGTGTGCATCGGTGGGTGTCTGACACCCTGACAGGAAAGACGCGCATGAACACGAAGGCAGCGGGTGAAATGCTGATGAGGCGGTGCTTAGAGACACTGCGAGCTTTGGTGGAGGAGTACACACTGACTATGACTGTGACATTGGTAAAATCTTGTCAGAACCGCGCTGACAGCCTCACCAGAGTGCCGCAACGCTGGTTAAAGATGCACAAGAAAGGAGGAGAACCGGTGCAAGTGAGTTGTGCCACTGCAACAAGCCAGCTGAACAAACGTCAGGTGACCCACATCCACCAGCAGAGTGGGCACCCAGGTGTTAAAAGAACAATGTACTTAGATCCAACGGTGTCTAAGGAACTGATAAAATCTGTTGTTAGAACCTGCGAAGCCTGCCAATCGATCGATTCAGCACCAGTGCATTGGAAAAAATGAAATTTGAGTGTGAGAAGAAACTGGAGCAGGTTAGCAATGGACGTGACCCATTACAATGGTAGCCATTTTCTTACACTCATTGATTGTGGTCCCTCCCGTTTTGCCGTATGGCAGCCACTGAGACGGCAAGACTCTGCTGGTGTCATTCGTCAGCTGGAGACAGTCTTCTATGAACGAGGCCTACCGACTGAAATACTGACTGACAATGACACCACGTTCACTTGCAAACAATTTAAGGAATTGGTAAGCAGCTGGTGGCATGCATTCAAGGTTCCGGTGCACTTATGTGCCATCTGGAAATGGCATTGTGGAACGCAACCACAGAAGCGTCAAAACCATAGCGGCCAGGAAAAATTGTTCAGTCTTGGAAGCGGTCTACTGGCAAAACGTCACACCCAAGGAGAACCTTTCACCTTCCACGGCACCAGCTGATGTACTGCACACATACCACATCTGGGTGAGAGGCATTGACGCGACGCCTCCACGTGAATCACAAATAACTGAAGGGGAATACAAGAAAGGGGACATTGTCTGGGTTAAGACTCCACATGGTAAATGCATGACCAAATGTGGAACCGGACATGTGACCGAGGTGGTGAGTCAGCAGTCAGTGCGGGTCGATGGAACGCCTCGTCATCTTAGAGACCTGCGCCCTTTTTTGGGCTCAAATCCCATAACTGACGAAGAAGACATGGAGGATAGTGAACAGCCAATATACGTAGAGTTGGATTCAACAACCGATCACTCCGATATCAGTAGTTTGCAATAGATCAGGACATATCTAATGAGAGCTCCTCCGATGAAGAAGCTCAACCAATCCCCCTTCGGAGGAGCACCTGAAACAAAAGACCATATCCGCACTGTCATCTGTGTGATCAGGAGATCAGGGGGGAGTGTGGCAGACATGAGACAGAACTCAAGAAGGAATGACTCGAGGTTGAAATACCAGTTGGGAGAGCTTGAATTTACTCGCTGGTTGCTGTTTTCTTTATTCACCACAGTGTAAAATCAGCTTCAAACTAATCTTTAATTCATAAGATTGTAAGCTATGTAGGTGGATCTGAGTGAAACTCCCTTCAATACTGCCTTTGAACTTCAAATAGCATTTCAGGATTAACTTTGTTGTTCAAAAGCTAACATGGATGACATTAGTTATACTAATGTAAATCTGAAAAATAAAACAAGTTGACCCGAGCTATGCACTGTGAAATTGTGTATAATTTTTTTGAGATACCCATATTATATATGCATATATTCTCCAACTGACAATTGCTTTGTCTTCCAATAATTTTATATATATATATATATATATATATATATATATATATATATATATATATATATATATATATATAAAATATTAAAATTTTAAAATTTTAAAATCTTCACACTGTGTTGTATATTAATATTCTTTCATTTTTATTATTTCATTTAGATTCCTCAACTAGTTTTGGCCAACATGCCCATCATCTGGAGAAGAAAAATTTTTTTGCTTGCTAGTAACAGTGAATTAGAGAAATGAATGTCTTGATGGAGAAAATTAACTTTTGTCTGTAGTTTTCATTTGTTTTATTTTTTTTTAACATGAATTTTAGTCAGTCCTTGTGTTGGTCAAACAGTCTCTTTTAAGTTGTTATTTAAGATAAGAGCTGGATGGATTCATGCTGCTCTGAATTCCTTTTGTCATTTTGACAGTTTTACTGATTCCTGGAAAGGGGATGTGTCTGTTAAGTGTGTGTGTTATTTGGTTCTTAGGGAGGGAGTGAGTATGACGTGTGTAAGTGTGTATAAGTGTGAGGCCTCAACATCTCCACAAGCATGTCTGTCTTGTGTGAGTGAGAAATGTGGGTAGGTCCTGATTTGTGGGGTTATATATTAATTCTATCTATGTTGTTAAATTTGTGATTAAACCTGTCTGGATGGAGCATTTTTAAGTGGCATATCCATCTAAAATCTTTCTAATGTTATCTGCTCTGAACTTTTCTATTTTCTCAATTATAGTGAATTTGGCATGGGTTTTAAAATCGTATTTTTGTAGGCAGAAATGTTATTCTACAGGTAATAATTTTTTATGGGGAGCCGACAATTTGATTGCAATAATTATTAATTCTGTAGTGAAAGGGCCATTCAGATTTTCCTACATATTGTTTCCGGCATAGTGTACATTCTAAGAGGTAAATTATCTTATGACTTCTACAGTTAGAGTTGTGGGAGATTTTAAAGTAGATTTAGTGACTGAGCTAGTGAATGAATTCGTGTGTCTAATGTGGTAACCACATTTCAGGGAACAAGGTAATCTGTAATAAACCAAAAACAAAAGGATTTTCCCAACCATGTAACAACAAAAAGGATCTTATGCTGTAACTACATTAGACAGTACAAGCACCTCAGGCTATATGACAGTTCCGTATAGGATACAAGTTCAATTCCTGTTGGAGGATGCATATTTTCTATGACAATTTCTCTGACATTCAGGCTGGTAAATGTTGTTAATACTGTTTATTATAAACACAGCATTTACTTAAAAATATTTGTATCTATAAAAAAGAATGTATAAACATAAAAAATGTCTTTTAAACAATTGTTGGACTTTGTCCATTTATATATATATATATATATATATATATATATATATATATATATGTGTGTGTGTGTGTATATATATATATATATATATATATAGATAACAATATATATTTTTATATATCACAAAGAGAATTTGGGAAATTTTATGACAAAGTGGAAAAGTTTAATTGTGACATGTTCTGTCCTTCAGGACTAATTTTGTTATGTTAGTAGAAATATGCATGCACACAGCAGGGAAGTGCTAAGATTATTTTTTTTTCAGCAATCTCTAGGCATTTACATCATAGTTAATTATTTTCTCCTTTGATCATGGGAGCATTTTTTTATGCCAAAGTTGTGGTCAGTCTCATTACAGTGGGCAACCAACATATTTTATGTATTATTTTATAAAATGTTCCTTTTGTGTTTATATAATCTTTTATTTAGATTCCTTGAGGTTTTTCCTATGTATTTTTTGTGACAATTATTACAAGCTGATGATGCAAACTCCTCCTTCAGGTTTTAGCTTATTGTTTTGCTTAGTTATTCTTTTATTGTTTTGGATGTAGTACGATGAATTTGGATAGATTCTTTTTGATTGTACATGTGATAAAATTAGTAGGCAGGAAAAATTTTTTTTTTTTTGGATTCACTGAGTTTCTCAGGAGAGGGGGTATTTTTGTCTTATAATATTTTGTGGGCCTTTTGTTTCAAATTGAATAAAACCTTAGTCATAAGGTCATCTACAGTAAATTTGAGCCCTGGCTCTTAGAACAATTCACCATTCCTGACAGATCTTTTAATATCATTGTGTTGAATAACTACTTAAAAAAGTGATGGAAAGAAAAGGAAAAAGACTAGATGAATTTGGTTGATTTAAAAAAAAAAAAAATTTTTAAATTCCCATCTGCTGTGTACATGTGTAGTCCTACCAACATAAAATTAGTCCAATGAAGTCCTGAAGGATGAAATGTATCACAAGTTTTTCCACTGCCATAAAATTTCCTATATATATATATATATATATATATATATATATGTGTGTGTGTGTGTGTTCTTTTATAACCATATGCTCCCTAACTATAAACTAGATGAAAAATCCATTAAAAATAAAACTTACCCATACACATCACTTAACTGCAACAAATACCTTACATTTGCAATAAAATGTTCAAAACAACTAATTATTAACTCAGAAAACTCAAAAATCTTCTCTATGTAACAGTAATATTGGTGATGAATTCAAATGTCTTTTAGGTCTTTTTTCGCTTCTCCAATATCAATAATAAGTAAACATTAAATTCTTATATTGGCCACATATGCACCACATATTCTTGACTTGTCGGAACTTAATAAAGTTCATGAACATATTGATCATCAAATCAAAACAACAAAAATACAACTATTATAAGCCAAATATTAGATGATACCAAAATACTATATAGTACTAAATGCAAGAAAATAATAAAGCAACAACCCACATTAAAATCTTTCAACACAAAAAAAATAAAAATAAAATGGAAAATAAAAAAAAATTGAAATTCATAATCTGGATTGGTCAATCAATAGTAATATTTAAAAAAAACTCCAGATACATTTCATAAATTTTTTCAATTTTTTACATTTTAAGTAATAGTACAGTATGGGCATCTTTTGTTTTGCTGTCTGTGGAGAAATGAATTTACATAGGAAACTGAATTCCTGGTAACTTTTAGAAAATTTAAGAAGAAAAAAATGTTTATTTTTCTATATTCATAATGTGGTGGAGAGCTTAATCTGCAGTAGTATGAATTTTATCTTTTTAAATTTGTATGAATTTGATTAGTTTGACTTACTTTACAAACAGCTATACAGGTTAGCATTGAACAAGTCATTTGTAATTTCCAGCCTTTATTATCAAACTAAAAGTGTTTTTTTAAGTTATAAATAAATCCAAGCTGCTGATGTGAACTGCATTAAATAATTCATCTAGTGACATTTCTTCTTCAAATTACCTAAGTTTAAATTAAAGCTAAATAATCCCAGCTACTATTTGATTAATTATAGTCACTTACATTGATGTACTTATAAAATCTACAAAATTAATTATGTTGTGGTCAGTTTCTTCTTGCTAGGAATAAAGTTCCCTAATTTATTTATTTCACCAAAGAGTGTAGCTTAAGTCAGACAATCCAACACACGTGCCTTCTGTTCACTACCACAGTTGCACTGCTCTGTCACCTTGTTAAGCACTTTTTATAGTTTGAGTGACATGTCAAATTTGCATAGGTACAAAAAAGATTCTCACAAATGTATTCGACTCAAGAGTTCTATTGTTTCTTAAACAAACGAACCGTAAAGCCATTTTCTTTTTGGGATACTTTACATGTGACACACATTCAAATCCATTTTCTGCCAGGAGGTAAGCCATTTTCTCTTGTGTTACTGATGTATTGAAAAAAAAAAAAAAAAAAAAAAAATCAACAATCTCTTTCAATACCAGGTCTTTTCATAATATGGGTGATCAAAATTCTCCACAGCTTCCTTTTTAATATCATTAAACTGTGAATTTCCATGGGAAAAGAAGTGGTTTCTTGTGGCTGTCTTTGTGGTTTTGAATTCAAACATGTCCTTCTCCTAGACTAGTTGAAACCTAGGCTAGTCTATTCTGCTATTTAATCTATTTTATAGCACAGGAAAATAGATTCATGCCTTCCTCAAAGTACAAAGTGAATACAAATTGTCTAAATTGGAATTTGAACTGTTTGCCAATTTTATTTTCCCTGCTGTTAATTGTTTATCAATAAACACATCAAAATTTATTGACAACTGCCATGATTTGAACATCCAACCTGGAGGTAGGTGGCTAAGAAATGTATTCATTATGCTAGTATACTGTTTTTTAATACACCAACTGTTCTGCTTTGTTTTGGGTTTTTCTGTTTGATAAGTTAATCATTATAAAACTTAAAGTATCATCATCATCATGAATGCTGAACACAAAACTTGGCTTTGATTCAGTTGTTTGATGAGAGATTAAAACAAAGTTAATCATTGCCATGATAACAAATAGAGTGGAATGCTATAAGAATTACCAATTACATTCTCTTCATGGATTTTTAATTTTCTGCTAACTGCATGATGAAACATAATATTTATAAGATGGAATTCACACTCAGCTGATTGATGACTTTAATGAGCCTCTCTATAGATCTACAATACTTCACATCTTTCATCATTATCATTCTACAAAGAATATTTATCAGCCATTTGGTTTTTAATGCTGTCATTACCTATTTTTTTGTTGTTCATATGCTTTACATAAGTGATTATATCAGCTACTTTTCAGATTAGAGTTGATCTAAAAATGATGAGGCTGTCATAAAGCTAAGTGGTTAGAGCATCAAACTTGAAACCAAAATGATGAGCTTGTCAGAGAAGAAACAAATCTGATACAAATGCATGTCAATTCTTTCTGTGGTTCACTAAATGTAATATTTTTATTCTTTGTTATGTAGGCAATGATGACTCTGCAGAACTGTTTTTTTTTCTTTTTGTTACTTTAAGCAACCTTTCAACTTATCCCTATTTGTCCTTGTTCTATCATTTAAGCAAATTACTCACCATTTCTCCTTGCATTTATTGCCTTCAGTACATCCTGTGAATGTTAAGTTCTCTAAGCCTTCTTTCCTCATTATTCTTCTTTACATGTTGTATTCCCTCAGGATGTAGGTGATCATGGCTCTTTACAATTTTCTGTCCTGTGTAGCTCTTGATAAATTGTCTTTTTGTTATTTCTCCTAAACATTGCTCTACCGTCAACTTACTCAAACTCACTAAGTTATGCATTATTTTCCTCTGTCACTCTTGCCCTCAATCTGTCCTGTGAGTATCAAATTTTCCAAGCCATCTTTCCTCATTATATGCCCTAGCAATTTCAATTGTTTTCCTTTTTGTTCCATTTTCTCTAAAATGTGTTGTATAACTTTTACCTGGATCTTTCTAGTTATAAATTTTACTTTCTTTATAGTACCTATTCTCTTAACATCAACTCAGATATTCTGTCTATGGAATTCTGAGAATTCCATAGTAGAACTACATCTGTCACTCAAAGTCTCTTCATCTGTAGTGAAACTGTTCAGCATTCAATGTCTTGTAGGATATTAGATATTGCACGGTAGTTCAGCACCTTCCCTTTTTGATAAGAATATTTTAAATCTCTTTATTGTTTGCTTAGTTTCTGGAAGGTACTATTGCTATTTTTATATGCCTTTAGATTTCTGTGTCATCTTTCACTGTCAGTTACAGGACAACAAACATATTTAAATTTCTACTTGATTTGATGTCCCCAGTATGTAGCCCAAACCTCTTTTTTTGGCAGTCATGCATTCTATCTTCTTTGTTCTCTTTACTATATTGTCTAATAGTTCTTTGTTTCCTTCTGAATCTACCGTAAGCATATTTTTGTTGTTTAGCTGATGTCAGCAAAAAATTAAATCCTAGTCAATCTTCTAGTTCTCTTAGGATCATATAGATTAAATAAATCCAGTGAGAAAACTTAGTCCTCTTTTTATTTTCTATACAC
>CAHIKZ030001119.1:0-82500 GCA_903632075.3 Acanthosepion pharaonis | reverse complement strand
AAATGAAGGTGAAAACAATGACTTGATGAAAGAAAAGTATACATTAACAACAATTGTAAGGATACATTTAAAATGTCATCGATAAACAATGCAATAGAAAAATGTGAAAATACTGTTAGGATAATATTATCAAAATTGTTACCAAGACAACTTTATTTATAAAAATAAACAAGTATGTGTGTGAGTGTATATATATATATATATATATATATATTGTGGATATAAACCAAATAATTAGATATTAGCAACTGTATTTACATTCATAGACAGAAGCGAATAAATATTTACTTAATATAAGGTATAAAACAAAAACAGTGCTCAATGTGGTTAGACAGAGCTAAGAAGAATATATATATATATATATATATATATATATATATATATATATATATATATATACACACCTACATTTGTAGTGCAACTTAGTTTCATGGTTTTCCAAAGTCATCAAACTCCAACTAGTGAATGAAAAACTTATTACACTTCCTAAGTGTTTCATTCACCAGTTTGTACCTGACGACGTAGGGAAAACCATGAAACTAAGATGCACTGAAAATATATATATATAGGTGTATGTGTGTGTGTATAGGGTGTATATCCATTTAAGAATATCATTTCCTTTAATTTGCAGACAGCCAAAAATATGGAGAGATATTAATTATCTTCATACAGATATGTAATTCTTAAAAGCTATACTTTTCTATCACGCCTGTTGTGCATAAGCCATGTCAAGTGTAACAAGTGAATGATAGAATTCTTTACAGTTCAAATAGAAAAAGCTCTCTTGGTTTCTATCTTACAAAGAGGGTCAATGGCCCCACTTTCACTATTTTCAAAAAAAAAAAATGCTTGTCAAAGCAAAGTGCTAAGAAAAGGAAGCAAAAAGCGGCAAACTGGCTTTATTTGCTGATGTTTAGATGACCAAATTTCAAACAAATCTATTCTTCACATCAGCATGGATGCTTATGTCCTATTGCTCCTGCTCTGACTTACTAATAGTTGAAGCGTCTTTCACTGATGGACCCGAGATAACAAGAAAATATATGTGGATTTAATATCAAAAAGATCTAGTCTTCTCATCTATTTTATCACTGACTATATGTATTTTGATGTTTGCTTCCACTTCTTTTATTTTTTTCAAATTCATTTTTTATTTACATACAAAGTTACTCCCAGCTCTTTTTTTTAATGTTCTACTGTCATACACATGAATAGCTTTCCAATAAGTATCAAAAAGATATTCAAAATATTTTATTTAAGTCATTTTTTTTAACTCTCCAATGCAATTGCTTTCTCACCCTAGGGCCACAGACTAAACAGCAATAATAGAAATGGTGAAACATTTGAAAACAAGAGAAGACACTTCTTTCACTAACATCACCACTATCTTAAGTGAATGGTTCTTACCGTTCCCCTTCTCTGCCTTTTTCTCAACTGGAAATTCCACAATTCTCTTCTTCCACACTTCTTATTTATTACTATTTGCCCTTTCTAATGTTCTTTCTTGTTCTTATGACTATTTTCAGCAGTTTTGATATTTCTTTCAAATAAAACACCAATCTAGTTGTACCTCTTGTTATCTATTTTCAAACCACTCTAAATACTAATTGTTTTCTAAGTAAAACTTATACACTGTATGCTAAATAATATATTACTATCACTGTCTTCAATCTTCATTTATACCTACTGTAATGGTAATATTAGCTGTTTCTCTGTAAGGGAACATTTAGCATTTACTGACTGAGCAGCTAGTGCTGCTTTTGGTTGAAATTTATAAAATCTTTCTTTTAAAACAATTTTTCAGGAAAATAGGTTTCACATATTCAGTATCTGTGAGCATTCTTTCCAGTATTGATGGGGATTTCTTTCTTTCCTTTTTGTTTGAAGTAATGTGGCATATCTGCATCTTGATTATGTCATTTGAGTTAGATGTGATATCCGTAAGAAAACACATTACTTGAGGACTGCCAACAGCAGCAACAGCTGATGTTGCTGCTGTTGGCAGTCCTCAAGTAATGTGTTTTCTGTTCATTGGTACAGTTCTTTGTTTGTGATTCTGTATCACCAGTCCACCAGGTTCAAAAGAGGATGGTCCTTTCCAAGACCTACATACTTCACTGACTCAAAGCCATTTTTAACCATTGGTCTGAGAAAGTTGCATACAGCTGGGAGTCTAAACATTTCTGAATGAGTTTGGTGTTATGTATGGCATTCATAAAAAAGTCTCAATCTGATGATACTACTTAAAAATAGGGCTCTAGTTTTTAGGTTCATGTTATGGTCTTGTAGCAATTTATGATACTGAGTGTAATTCCTCCTATTACAGCCTTATCTTTGTTTTTCTTATCTCCTATACTAAATTTGTCATAACTGATCAATAAACTGAAGTATTTGAAGTGTTTAGTATTTAATAATTCCACATCCTGATTTTTTATGATGGATTCAGGGTAGATGTCATCATTGCTTTCATTCCAATTCCAGATGATAGTTTCTGTTTTGGAAAGGTTTATCTCGAGTCCAATTTCTTGGAACACTTGGTATAGTCTATTCATTTTTTGTTCAAGATCATTCTTATCCCACCTATAAATACCTATATCATCAGCATAGTCCCCTTCATTCTATGTACTTTGGCCTTGGAAGAGAAAGCATCAACAGTTTTTTTTTCCGTTAGTAGATGCATTAGGGATATAGTATAAAATTCATAAATGATCAGTGCCCATTTCTTCACATCTATGCTTGTATATGTGCAGAGTATCATCTAGGAGGAGATTAAATAAATTAGGACTAATTTCCTCATTATCATACACCTGGTCAGGTTTGAAATGCTTCTTTATTGAGGTCCTAGCCCAGCATGTACAACTTTGTGGACTGATGTAGTAGTTCTATCAGATGTAGACATTCAGTGGATTTGAAGCTTGGAAGGCAGTTTATAATGGAAGTTTTGTTGATGTGGTCATATGCTGCTGAGACGTCATTAGAGCAGGTGCACAATTTTCTATTGGAGAAGTAAGTAATTTCCTGGAGATGTTTGATGACATATGACATTATTGTACCTCTTACCACAACAAAAGTCAAACTGGTTTCTGAAGGATTATATACTCTGTTCAATACACACATATATATATATATATATATATATATATATATATATATATATACACATACACACACACAGAGGGTGTGATGGGTAAATGTTTGCCACTTTATATTTTTAATTTTGTGAATTGTTTTTGAATTTGCTAACTTCACAGTACAGTAGGTTCAGTTGGGCAACGTATGTGAGAAAAAAGAGCACCATGACACAATTAATTCACTCCACTAGAAATTTGGAAACAGCATACTGTACTGCTTGGCATTCATGGCAGAAGCTTCAATATGAACATTACAGACTGATTGGGTGGCAATCTGAAGACAGTGCAGAGAATTCAGAAAGAGTTGGCAGATATATCCAGTCCACATCATGGCGTTTGGAGTGATCACTCATGATGGCAACATTATGCCTCCATTCAAATTCCCACGGGACCTCAGTCTCAACATTGAGGCCTATAGCAAGTGTCATGAGGAAATAGTGCTAACCTGAGTCAAGAGGGTGGCTGCTGGAAGACCCTATGTCTGGCAAAAGAATTCTGCACCATGCTACACAAGCAGGAGAACCCAGTCATGGCTGCCAGACAATTTCTGCAACCACATCACCCCTTACATCTGGACACTTTTCTCCCTTGATTACATGTAGGGCACAGTTGAGCGAATGACCAACAAAACTCCTTGTAATACCAAAGATGAACTGAAGGCAAGGATTATGGCAGCATTCACAAACACAAGGAGACCTTCCAGAAAAGTTGCAGGAGATTCTGAAGTCGTCTGGAGGCCATGGCTGAAGCCATGATTATTTAATTGATTTTACTCTTTATATACAGCATTATATAATAATATACCTTAATATAACTTTTGAGTTAATTTATTATTATGTAATAATACATAATCATGATGGTTATATCAGCTCAATTTTATATATATTTTTTATATATTTATTCTTAATCAATTAGTATGTCTAATTTTAAGTATTTAGATACTTATTAATATTATTGGGCTTTTTAATATTTAATATGTGGTGCATAATAATAATATTGATATATAGTATTGAAGTGTATTTTACTGATATATATTGTATTATGTGGCATTTCAATATTTATCTTAGTATAATATTTAAGGGTTTTTTATATTTTTGTTTTTGCAGTAAATATTTTAATTTTGTTTTTTTTTGGAATATTTTATATTAATTTTAAAATTTTTTGTTAATTAAAATATTTATATAGTAGTTTTTTTTTATAGTGTTATCCATTAATTCTAAAGGCACCCTTTAATTCCCTTATTCCAAAGGCACCTTTCATTCTTTTTTTCCAATTTTATAGGTTGATTGTTATTTTATCTTACTCTTATTGGTTTTCATATTATAAGTTAAAATTCAAATATTAATTTTTTCCTTTGTCCACAAGCTCAATGGTATCTACAAGTTTTCTCTTTAAGAAAATTTAACACCATTTCTTAGCTGACCAATATCTTTGTTCAAATCTAAGAATTCTGTCCAAATTTCATAATTCCTTCCACTTTTTGTTTCCTATTATAACAGTGCACAATCAACTGATAATAAAATTAAGTCTCTTCAGAAAAAAAAAATGTACACATTTCAAGAACTCTAAATTTAAACTAAAAATATATATTAAATCTTTTCCAGATTTACAAGAAAATTTCTTTGCTTAACCCACTTCCCAAAATCTGACAAAATCTCACAATAGATTTTGGAATATGGCTTCTGAGAAGACTGAAAACTTCATAGCATCTCTTCTGACAATTTTTTTTTTTTAATCAGTTAATTTCTTTCTTTTTTGCTTTCTATCTTCTAAAGAGTTCTATCTCGTGTTTCAGTTTACAAAGGGTGACTGACCTTTGTTTTTATTCTAAAACAAGCTGTAAAACATTTTGCATTCTCACAGATGGGAAACTTTATTGATAATTGCAGGATTTATCTTTCTAACCCGCCTTTAATTTGTTTGAGCTGTTAGACAAATTCTTATCAGGCTGTCAGAGGAATGAGAGAGAAAGACCATAATTATCTGATACTATTGGCTGCAGATGACAACCAACTGTTGGCGGATAATGATTACAAATGATTATCAAAGCAGACTACTACTTCACCATAATACTAATTTATGCTAACTTTGGTATTTAACTATCTCAACAAACAAAATCTCACATTGTAACTATTTGAAAATGAACTAATTAACTGTCCTTAACTCACCTTAAAAAATGATTAACACTGAAAGTTGCTATGAATAGAAAAATACAAATAGGAAAGACATAAGCAAAATATATCAAAATCAAAGAATATTAATCACTGTATCTGTCATTATGCAATGTATTTTATATATATATATATATATATATATATATATATATATATATATATATATATATATAATACACACTTTAAAATCAGGAGATCAGTTGAATCCACTACCTTTTTTTTCAAGATAGCAAATTCAACTGATCTCCTGATTTTTAAAGTTAAGAGCTCTACATGCTATTTTTTTTTTTTTTTTTTTTTTTTTTTTCTCACGTATATTGAGCACTTTTTAATACTATTGTTTCCTGGTCTAATTCAACTCTGATCATGATAGATAGATAGATAGATAATGTATGTATGTAGTGTTTTTTTTAACCAAGCTCTTTACATGGGCATCTGGTTTAAGTATAAAAATATTCAAGTGAGGACTCATAAGTTATACTTTTAAAATTCCCACAAAAAATAAAAATAATTGAACAAAAAAAAATAAAATAATTGAACAAATAAACAGATTTACTAAATGAGATTTTGTACACAATTTATTCCTTAGGTTAATCATTTTGTTGCTTTCATTGTTAATTTAGCACAATTTTTTCTCCATCATTTTTCTGAAAATGTTTAAATTTCTGGGGTACATAATGAGAAAAGAAGACTTGAAAAATTTGATATGCACAGGGCATATTGAAGGAAAGCAGAGGAAGAGGGAAACAGTGATTAACCTGCTTAATGATCAGGGATAATATAAAGACGATCGTTGCTAAGAGCTAAAATGGATACAAAGCTGTGGAAAGCCATGATCACAAATGTCCTGAAGGGACATGGCACATAAAAGAAGAGTATTCTCTAACCAACAATGAATCCTGATAGGACTTTATTGACAGCCACAATCTTAACAATGTAAGATATGCAGAAGACAGTGTTGATAACAGGCACAGAAAGGAAACTACAAGAACTCCAACAGATGATAGTAAAATCAACTGAACGAAAAGAAAAATTAAACATCAATTGCAATGTATGGTTATCAGCAAAAGGAATAGCAATTTAAAAAATTACAATTTGTGGATGCCAAAATCAAGCTAGTACAATAATTTAAATACCTGGGAAGTTTTTTTTAACGGAGGACCAAAAGTGCAACACTGAAATTCAGAGGCACATTAGGTTAGTGATTGATACCATCCAAAAGCTAAGCAGAGTATTAAGAAACAGGAAAATTTCATTAGAAACAAAGAAAAAGAGTACTGAAGTGCAATGTAATATCAGTTCTCCTATATGGTCGTGAATGCTGGACAATCTCCTCAGGTATGAACAAGAGATATGACAACAGAAATGTGGTTCTGCAGAAGAATGCTGTGAATACCATGGATTGAACATGTGAGCAACAGTGAAATTTTACACAAAATGGAAACAGAAAGGACACATGCTTATAATCAGAAAGTGATAGTTAAATTTTCTGAGGCACATAATGAGGAAAGAATTTGACACTCACAACACATATTGAAGGCAAGAGTAATAGGGTAAAAATGGGAATTATCTACCTAATGAGATTATGTAAATGGATGACAGAACAGGGTTTATATATGACAAAAAGACAATTTACTAAGAGCTACAAAGGACAGGAAATTGTAGAGAGCCATGATTACCAAAGTCCTAAATGGAAATGGCACACAGAAGAATTCTCTAACCATCTTCTTATAGAAAGGCAATTTTTTTTTCTCTTGCATATGCACACCAGAAAAATAGTAACAGACAAGAGGTGATATCTGTAGCAGCAACCATGAGTCGTGAATATTTCGGTTTTGAAAAAAAAAAACATAAATGTCTAGTTTGTTGCTGGAATATAAAAACCTGATTGATGGTTTACCGTCTTCATTATAACTTCCATCAGTAATATCCAGGTAGCTAGAGATAGGAGTTGTTTGTCACCTAGGTTACTGAAACGCTTTCAAAACAATAAAAGCAAACTGTTTCTAGTAGTCAAATTTTATTTAGTTTTTTGCCTTACTCTTCTCAAATCAAGAGGTACGTGAGAAAAGTTCAGTAATTATGTCAGACTAGAAAGTTTCAGTGATTCCTGTTTTCTACTTTCACCACATCAGACAAAGCATTCTTTTTCCAGATCAATTGACTTAACCAATCCAACAATCACAATATGTTTATCCTCTGGTCCTGTAAGCTAAATGTAAAACTTCTTTTAGGTCATGTGAACTTGAACTATTGATATTAGAACATAAAGAAAAAAAAAAAAAAAAGACTATATCAAAAATGATTTTTAGATATACTTATAATCCATACAGTAAGTTTCACACTTGTGTGTAAACAAAACCAATATTAGTTCAAATCATGTCTTTCATGTGTAGAAAGGGATAGCTTCACCTTCAACATTGAGGAAAGGTCATGTAAGTCATCCCAAGAATCTCAAACAAGAATTATAACACATACTCTATATACATCTCTCCTAGATAAATTTTTAGAATATAGGATAGCAGGACAAATCCCGACATCACCTACCTAACTCCAATAAGTACACATGCAAAAAAAAAAAAAAAGGATTTATAAACATTAAAAAAAAAAAAAAAAATGATGGCTTTCAAATAGAAAATCACACTTTTTAACATTCTGTAGTAAGGGATCCAATTCATATGCTGTGTTCCTTCAGTCATGGCTCTCCATAATTTCCTGTCCTTTGTTGCTGATAATAAATTTTGTCTTTTTGTTGTTTTCCCTAAACCATGTATTGCCATCAATTTACTAAAGTTCATTAAGTATGTTATATGATTTTTCCCCTGAACCTCTTATCCTCAATCTGTCCTGTGAGTAACAGATTTTCCAAGCGCTCCTTCCTCGTTACATGCCATTAATTCATTATTTTTTTCTGAATATTTATTGTTAAATCGATAGTGTGCTGATGCATCAAAGATGCTGGTAAAAATTTTAAAAGAGTAATCTTTACAAAAAGCACTTATACAAATATTGATTCTGCAACATCAACTCCTTGTAAATACATTTAATTCAGTGCTGAATACTTTTCTCATGGATCAAACATTATACAGTGAAATTTTTAGATTAAATTTAAATAAATGATGATATTTCAGACTAAAGATATCCTGATCTCTCTTTTTGACTTTGAGCAGACTTGAAATGATAAAATCTCAAGCAAAGAGAAAGAGAAGAGTCTTAAAGTTTTCTGGTTGAGGAACAATATAAAAAAAATCCCTCAAATACAAGACAAAATCAATTATTTTTCAGTAGTTTCATTTTTTGAACACCTTAATTTTTTGCAAATTGGAATATCAAAATCTATTTCTAGTCCAAGTTTCATGATGATAAATACAATTAATTTGAATCTAAAATTTTGTTCTAAATGAAAAATCAAATTATTTTTATTAAAAATTTTTTTCGGACCCTAAAAAAACCCCCAAAAACATCAGTTCAACCATTAAGAATGCTAGCAAAACACACACACATATATATATATATATATATATATATATATATATATATATATATATATATATATATATATATATATATATATATATACACACACACACACAAAGCAATATTCAGTCAGTCAGTTATGTGCCATATGTGATACATGCTTAGGCAATCATGTATCTTTCAATACATGACTGAGGCAGATTTTTTTCCCCACAGTAGGTTGCCATTTCTTTCTGCAGTAGACCAGATGCCATTCAAGGCTATAGAACCCAGTCTGTCCTGCTATTTACCCATAGCTGGGTGGAGAAGAAGAGGTTTCATAGCTTTCCCAAGGGTATTAGCACATAAGTAAATGTAATGGATTCGACTGGAATTCAAACTCAGCTCTCAGATTTCTCAATATGATTACTGAGATCAAATGTGTTAGGCTGATTAAAAAGGGTAAAAAGTTTAAGATTAAAAAAGTGGAAGAAGACAGAAAAAAAAAATGAAAGTGAAAAGGGGAGATAACAAAAGAAAGTGAAAAGTGGAGATAACAGTTAACTGAAGCTCAAGAGAGTAAACAAAATGATCAGTGATAAAGATAATAAAGTAAGAATGAAAAGAAAAAATAGGTAAGGAAGAGAGCATAAAAAAGTAAGTAGAGGAAAAACCCCAAGATATAAGAAAACAGATAAAACAGGTAAGTAAGTAAAAATGTATAAAACAATAAACAGAAGGTGAACACAACAAAAGAGAGGTAACAGCAAACAGAAAATAATTAGAGCAAAAGATACTAAGGGAAGGTATCTTCAGTGTACCAATGTAGCAACTAAATGTGACACAAGGTCAGTCAAAAGTGGGGTTTTTTTTTACCGGCAACACTGCAGAGAAATTTGTCATGCCTCCTTAGCACTTCCTCTTTTTGGGGACACTTCAGGCACTGGGTAATAACCCCAGCTTCCTCCCGGTACTACCTGGTTGGGGGGGGATGCTCCCCTGGGGCTTAAGCTTAATGTTATTGTGAACTATACTAGATAGAAACCAAGGAGTGTGTATGTGTATATATATATGGAAATACAAATTATAAGTTCTTAGGACTTCATTGGACTCAAGCAAGGTCTACATTGATTGATGCAGCCACACATGTATGTGAAGGAAAGCATATGCTGAGAATTAAAAAATTTTTTTTTTAAATACATGTTTTGGGTATACAGTTTGATTTCATTTACTTTTTGTTCATGTTTCTATTACTTTTGTTATTAAATCTCCTACATTATGATAATAGAAAATCTGCCAAAGTGAAATGTTGGAAGAATCTGGACATAAATTTATAATAGATGATCTAGTGATTAAAAAACTTACTATACATTTTCATCTTAGTAAATTTTTTCTCCTTTAATTAGAGAAGTATTTGTTTTTAATCAAAATTATGGTCAGAAACATTAGTGAAAAACTAATGCATTTAGCGTGTTGTTTTGTAAAAGATTTAAATTTCTTGAGGTTTCACCTACATATTCCTTATAGCAATTATTACAGATAATAGAATAAATTCCGTCTTCATGCTTTAGCTTATTATTTTGCTTTCTATTAATTCTTTTAGTAGTAGTTGCAACACATTTGGTTAAAGCCAGCGTAGATGCTTTCATCTCTTCTTGGAAATACCAAGTGAAACCTCAATCTTCTCCAAAGTTCACACTGGCCTTTTCAGCCACTATAGCCCACAGGAATCCCTTTTTCCAGCATGACAGTCCGGATCACAACAGACACCTATTCATGGCTGTACATAAATGTAAATGTGTCCTTGAAGGAACTAAGTCTCTGTTTTCTAACAGAATGAGACACTGTAACGCATCTAACAACTTTGACTCTCGTGATTACTGGCAGCTCTGTAATAATGTATTAAATAAGAGTGAGTTTTCTATTCTCTTCAATTAATTTGAGGTATTAATATCTGCTGCTGATAAATCTGAATGTTTTGGCCATAAATTCTCTTTAAACTCTACTCTTGACTCATCTGGAGAATCTTTGACTTTCCACTTATAACAGAGTGATATGTGTATAACGCCTGTGGTTTCTGCTATCATCTCTAATCTAGATTCCCCACAAAGCATGTAATAGTTCTTAGACAGTTTAGAGAGAACAGGAGCCAGTTCGGGAGCACATTTCCTAAGTGTCTTGCTGCCTCTTGCTTTCCTGCTTATTGGAAATCCTAGTCTGTTGTTCCAGTCTTTAAGAACTCAGGTGAACCATCTGATCCATCAAACTACTGGCCTATTAGACTTTTACCTCTTTTTGGTAAACTACTAGAGGTCCTAATCAATGCTGAATTGGTTAAGCATCTCACATCACAGGGAATTTTTCAGACAATCAATATGGCTTTTGTTTCTCTAGGTCAACTGCTGATATATTAACTATTATTGCGGAAAGAATCTATCAAGTTTTAGATAAGAATGGTCAAGATCAGGTTATTGATTTGGATATCTCAAAAACATTCAACAAAGTTTGACATACCTGTCTTTTGCAAGGTGAAAAGTTATGCTGTCTCCAAATGAATTGTTGAACGGATTCAATCTTCTTATTTAATTGCTAAATGAAAGTTGTCCTGAACAGCCACTCCTCTAGATCCTATCATACTATTGCAAGTGTCCTCTCAGGATCTATCCTTGGTCCTACTTTGTTCTTAATTTTCCTCACTGACCTTCCTGATGGCATCAGCTCTCAACCTGGTAACTATGCTAATGACAACCATTTACTCCTGTCTTGATAGTAAGGGATCAGATCAATAAGGTCAAATTGGCAGCTGATCTCAAAAGAGACCTTCAGTCTGTTGTTAACTGGGGCAAAGAATAGCTTGTTAATCCCAATACCTCCAAAATTAAACTGCTGTCTCAATCATCTGAGAGACTCCTTTCTGCCTTCTATCAGTATGGCTAATGCTAACCTCCATGAGAGTAACTCATTGCACCCTCTCAGGCTGACATGCTCTCCTGAATCTATTTTACATATCTATAAGTCTACCTACCATATTACTGGCAGATATAGTCTTTATATTTAGAGATTTTTGATAAAATCCAATGACTAATCAGCAATATTATTAGTCCTGACCTGGCATCTCAGCTTCAGTCACTTTTCCCATCACCATAAAGTTGCTTCTCTGTGCCTTTTCTATAAATGCTTTCATGATAATTCTTCAGATGAGCTCTTTGCTCTGGTACCTAAACTTTAAGCACAGTACTAGATTAGCCACAAGGAATTATCAGTTTACAGTTGAATTGGTTAGCTGTAACCATAAGTTCTATACTAACAGTTTCTTTTCTCATACTTCTCCCTTCTAGCACTCTCTTCTGGCTTCTCACTTTTCAGACAAGTTTGATCTTCAAAAATTTAAATGCAATGTCAATCGTTATTCACTGTCTTCTTGATTATCCTTCTGTTGTACTTGCCCTTCAATAATGCTTCTGTTTTCTAATTCTCTTACACCCAGTAAGCTCTTGTGACTTAGTGGCTTTCATAGGGTGAATTTGATTAAAAAAAAGAAAAATTGTACTTATGATAGAGTTGGTGGATAGAACAATAGATTTTTATTTGGTGGGTTTGTCAGGAAGGTTCACTTTTTTTATTTTGAAATATTTTATTAGTCTTTTGTTTCACATTGAAGATGAAATAATTAGGGCATTGGAGGAACGTAAAAGAGTTTTCAATATATTTCTCCTCTTCATATAAATCTACAAATTCTGAGTGATCTGAAATAAAATCCAATGAGTACTCTGGATTTTATTTTGTTATGGTGATATCAGAAATTTATAAGATCATTTTAATTAGTTGATTTGTAATGGACACTTAATTTTAGGCTATTGTTACTATGGTGTAGCATGATATCTAGGAAAGGTAAAGTATTGGCCCCATTTCATAAGTAAATTCTATCATATGTTAGACGTTTTTTTGTTTATCTACAAGGTCAAGTAAATTAGTTTCATGGCAATATACTAATGGAGTGTCATCAATATATTAAAATTGTTGATTATTTAGGTAAAATATTTTGGAAAGGATCAGATTCAAAAACTTTTAAGAAAATACATGCAAGCAGCCCACTTTGAGGCAACCTCATTGATAATCCAAATCTTTGTTTATAAAAATTGTTAAATTAGAAATAGCATTGATTGGTAATGAGAGGGCTGATTTTTATTATTTTAGTTAATGGTAGGAAGAGGTTTATTTTTTATTGTGTTAGTAGTTGTCTTTTTAAGATTTAAACATTTATTAACAGGAACGATTGCATAAATGGATTTAATATCAAAACCAGCCATGGGTTTGTAAGTCATATTTATTCTCCTTAGTTTTTCCACCAGATTATACATAGCATCAGAAAGAAATAGTTCAAATTTCTCAGGCACATAATGATGAAAGAGGGATTAGAAAATCCGATACTCACAGGACATATTGATGGCAAGAGAGATAGAAGAAGGCTGCACATCACTCCACCTAATGAGCTTGTGTAAATGGTTTGCAGATCAGGGATCAGGAGATATAGCAAAAAGATAAAATTTACTAACAGCTATGAAGGACAGAAAGCTGTGGAGAGCCATAATCACCCACATCGTGAAGGGACACAGCACATAGAAGAAGATAGAAAGATGAATGTGGCGAGCTAAGTTATTAATCTAGATAAACTGGACATCAAAAATTTGCATTTAAATCTTAGTGAATGTCTTTAACATTTATGTAAAATTATAATCAATACTGGTTACATGTCTCCCTCCTACACACATATATATATATATATATATATATATATATATATATATATATATATATATATATATATATTTTTTAGGTGTGTGCTATATTTACAGGATAAAGTGCTCAATATCAGAGAGAGCATATATATAAATATAAAAGTGAACATTGAAGTCAACACTCAGAGGTGACAGGCTGTTTCATGTTCACTTTTTTGAGATAAAATATAGTTTTAAGGTATGCTATATTTATGAGTTAAAGTGCTCAATATCAAGGATAGAGCCTATGTAAATATCAAAATGGACATTCAAGTAAGCATTGATGAACTGATTCCATCAATAAAATCACCATTAGTCTTAAAAAGTTCCATCTAAGAATAAAATACATTAATTTGAAGGGTATTTTTTTCTATTTTGTTAGATATCCATACATATACTTTGATATGTATACCACAAAGAAATCTGGCACCATTTTTTTTTGTTTTTTTACTTTCAGGTACCCAGCACATTGCTTTAGACCACATGATGAATCAGTCAAAAATATCCCAGTTGCCTAGGTTATTGCTGCAGGCATCATGACATGCCTTTTCTTATTTTTTTTTAACTCCTTTTAATAGTTGAGAACAGTTATTTATTATTGGGTTCCAACCCCAAAGGTCCAGAAACCAGAGTTTGTGGTTACTTAGAATGAACTCAATAAAAAGGCCAGAAAATGTGACAGCTTGATTTATTCCATACAATAAATGAATATTTAATACCTGTTCAAGTTTAGCAAACATGTCTGAGCAACTAAATCAAGACATTACAAAAGAACACCACTCTTCATCAATAACTTATCATCCTGACATGCACATATAATGCACATAAACACATGCAATGTTCAGAAAACAAAGGCAGGTCACATAATCCCAGTGGATATTAATCAAATTGGTATTAGTATAACTGGTCAAGTGTAAAATGTAATGAGGAACAGTCCAAAGAAGATAATGGCTTAAGCAAAGAGAAAGATCAATAGATGCATTATTATAGATACACTGAATCAACATAACAATTATATAGTTCTTTTATTTAGTATTATATTATTTTTATGTTCAACTTAAATATATGAATATTCAATGAATTATTTATTCAATATGTTGACATTTATTTAACTTAATTATTAAATCTTGTGTATATAATAGGTATTACATGATTACAATCATATCATTTGTATATTTTTTTATTTTTATTCAATTCACCCCCAAGTAAGACGATAATGCCATTAAGATGCAAAGGGCTACTAGGAGTAAAAGAGAATGAAGAGACTTTAGAAGGAACAGGACACACAATCTTAAACAGGAAACAATGGATAAACCCCTACAATTATTCAAAAGTCCAGGGAGGAATGTGAACATATGTAGTCCTACTGAGGTGAAAACAATAAATAAATAAATATTAAATCAAATTTCAGAATTCGTATGGAGACATTAGAAGTATAGAGTTAAAGTTGGCTTTTAAAGGAAGCGGAAAACCAATCCTAAAAAGGAGACTAGGGATAAACTTCTATGCCTGTTCAAAAAACTGGGAAGGAGCGTTAACTGGACAATAGATGAATATGTGTACTGCTCCTGACACAAAAATGTAAAAAATATGAATAGTAAATAAAATACCAGAATTTATGGGGAGATATTGCATATTAGAACATAGATAAAAAAACATAAAAAAATAGAAAAGTAAAATAAGTTAAAATGACTTTTATTGAACTTATTTTCAATTAGAATTTATGAACATTATTGATCACATCAATTTACTTAGAAATTTTTAATACCATGTTTCCCATATTCTAAGATGATACAACTGGTAAGACATACCCTGTAAATAGCTAGGTATTTTTGGAAAAGAACATATCTGAGGATTTAATAGCTTACCATAATGGCATGTCAAAGTTACTGACTCTATGGTAACATTTTTCTTTCTGTGGCAACAAATTATCACATTTTTGTGGTTATTAATTATACCTATTCATATTAGAAACAACTTTTACTTGCCACCACAAGCTACAATGCCTCTCAACATATAGTCTGTTTACATCCAACTCGCAGCTGATGTTTCAGGGCTGCATTCAAGAGTGCAAGTGGTCTGTTGCTTTTGCATTGTCACTACCACAGCCTGCTATTACTGTATGAATATATGATCAAAAATCCATTTATATTATTACCATAATTAAGATTACTTCACTTAGTAAAACAGGGAATACAATAAATGCATTACACTTGTACACAGAGGTGGTGTCATCTGTTTTTATTTCCAGTAGTGTGAAGGTTAATTGCAGGCTTATACTATATGTCTGGGGGTTTGCGGTTGCTTGTATCTTGTAACTTGGGTTCGTTAGGGTTTGCAAACTCCTCTCTAGAACTTGACCTTTCAGTGCTAAGATGTAGGGTGATTCATGGCATTTTTCAAGTAAAAGATATTCTTAGCATATGGGGAAATATGGTAAATGTTAAATAGTTTAATTCAAATAAATGCTTGCAATGTTTAGAAAATAAAGGCAAGCAATATAATCATCATTGCAATTAACAGAAATGAAATTACTAGAGTTCAAATGAATATTTTAAGGGGGGAATTATGGGTAAAGTAACATCAAAAATGATGGAATATTTGAAGAGCAGAAAAAAAAGGAAGCTAACAGTAAAAGTACATCTTTATATATGTTACTTTAGATTTTACTTATAATAAAACATACAAATTCCTCAAAATATTTGGTACAGATATTTGTTGGAATCATACCATTTTAGCACAAAGCTGTGTTGCCAATCCGAGCAACAACTTGTAATGGATGAGGCTGAGAACTTTCAGTAAAATTGAATTCAACATTTTCAAAATAGATAAATTTCAACATGTGGAAGAATTTTACATACATATTTTTAAATAAAGAGTAACAATACAAGCAAAGAGAAATTATGATTCTCTGTACTCATATAGCTGAAAAGGAAAATATTATTTAAAGCTTTGCTGTTAGGAAATTGCGTGTGTGTGTGTGTGTGTACACACAAGTTAAAATCTCTTAGATGGCCACCCAGGGGAACGAAATTTCCCCCAGCAAGAACAAGACTCATTGACGCTGTTACATTTCATAGGAAAAATGTCTTTTTTACAAATATTATCATGGCAACTGCTGACAGGTTTTTCCCCCCCCTGGTGTCCCAACTATATGAATGTAAGCAAATTCCTAGATTGGTATCTAAATTCTGCACTTTTACTGTAGAAATAGCTAAATGCAACCAACACTTCTAATCCAAGAGTTTCTTTCCTTGCACTTTTCACCTGTGGAACTCTATTCCATTTACCTGCTTCCCTGATAACCACAAGCTTCAAAAATTTAAATGCAATGTCAATTGCCATCTTCTTTCTTTGCGAGCCTGTTTGTCATTCATCCTCTCCTCAATCTCTCCTATGCTCAGTATTCTCTTTCACTTTCACCCACTGGAACTCCCTGGCATTCTTACTTTGCTTGGGGTGAAATGATTGAAAAAAAGAAAAAAAAAAGTTTATTTGTCCAGTCCTTATAAAGTCTTGAACAGTGCCACCTGACAGACAAGAGGGGTTAATCCACAGAGGACCATTAATGATGCAAACCATGTGAAATAAATTTACTACCCACTGTCAGTTAAATTCCATTCTCTCCACAACAGATAAAATAGTAGACAATGTAGAAAACAAAAAAAAAACAACATACCCACTCTGAAGTTTCAATCAAGACTATAATGTTTGTGAAGAAAATCTTTAAAAATCTATATAAATTAAAATTTGGTAAAATAAGCAAATTAAACAGACTCAAATTCTAGTGGACACGTTATAAGAATGTATTAAGCAGTTTCAGACAAAATAAAGGCCTCTTTTTATTGAAAATTATTAAGATGGCAACTTAAATTTTAATTAACTTGTAATTTACGAGGAAGATAAAATTTCCACAGCATTTAAAACATCAAATTATCAATCTGCAAAATTTCAATTTTAAGCATGCATAGTTATCAGAGATTTTATAGCCTTTAAGTAATATACATTGAAATAGAGCTGAGCATTTTTCTATTAAATATTTACATGTATGCAATTGTCTACTACTATGTCCATGCACTGGATATAATTAAAAGGACAATGAATCAAGTAGTCGGTCATCATGAAGGAGAAGTAGCAGTGCAAGTGCAAATAGCAGACCAAGTCAAAGTAGTAAAAGGTGTCATTAAGATATCTTCCTATGTCTAGTCATATTATCTGTTGTACAAAAACTGTCTTCATAAGAAGAGAGTGGTTACTTTAAAAAAAAAAAAAAAAAAACATCTTTTATAAATCACCTCAAATATTTTGGATTTACACTTTACCTGGTTTATTCTTTTCCTTTCTCTTTGTGGGTGAGTTATTTTCTATTTCTCCCCACCCAACTACCACTCAATCAGTCAACCCTGAATTGAATGGGTTTTCAGATTCTTTTTACATCATTAGGTTTGTTTATATAAAGTCACTAAATGATTTAACAAATATAATAAAATATATGATATCAAACTGACACTTAGGCAGGAGTCCTTGTAAATTTAACATAATAGCAAAACACTTGACAATTGCCCATCAAGATTTAACTTCTGTTCCCAGTGCCAATTCAGTGACACTCATTACCACAATTCTAACTCTATGAAGCAAGTTTCACTTCTAAAACTGGTGGGGAAATATTTTCTTGTCTGATAAGCAGTTGAATCTTTCAATGTTACAATGGAACAGAGGACTTAGTACAACCAGGTCAGTTTTTTGTCCACTGAGCTACAAGATCATTGTTAAGAGAAATCCACTATACATAATGTGAAAGATATTAAAAATAATAACAGAGCGAGCTCTGCCATTTTCATTTCATCTGATACAAAAGCTTGAATATTTCATGAACTTAGATCAAATGGTTACTAATGATTAAAGACTTTTTTGTTTTACTATATTCTTTAGTATATAAATTAATGAACCATACCCCATCATTTGGTCTCTGGTTGCATGGGGTATGGCTGTAATAAATTTTCAGTAAAGGCTACGGTAGTTTCAAACAGTTTCTGTTTGAGATAATGTCTTGTTATTATTAGAGTAGAATGAATCTTTGATGTTCATGTTTTTATTTGCTTTAAGTTGAATGTCAATGAAAGTAACAAAGAAAAGTGACACAGTAAGAGATTTTATTCAAAGATTTTTGGAGACAACTTTGAATAAAAAACAAACAACAGACAAAACAGTGACCAAAACAACAACAAAAAAAAAAAACAAAAAAACAACTGTGCTAATAATTTATGAAACAAGAGGAAAACACAAATTAATTTAATATCCTCCTTCCTCAAGTGACCATTTGAATATTATCTCCAACACCCCCAGCTAAGTTTTTGACAGTTAAGCATCTTTCTACTTTAAGAAATCTCAGAGACAAAAATGATTTATTTTGCTGACAAATTTAAAGTTATTTCTCACACATATGTATATAGAAATTTTAAAATATATTAATAAACTTGTTTTGACATTCCCAAACATACCCATGGGATCTTTTGGATCTAATTCAGTGTTTCATTAGTCACAAGATACAAGCAACCGCAAACCCCCAGACATATAGTATAAGCCTGCAATTAACCTTCACACTACTGGAAATAAAAACAGATGACACCACCTCTGTGTACAAGTGTAATGCATTTATTGTATTCCCTGTTTTACTAAGTGAAGTAATCTTAATTATGGTAATAATATAAATGGATTTTTGATCATATATTCATACAGTAATAGCAGGCTGTGGTAGTGACAATGCAAAAGCAACAGACCACTTGCACTCTTGAATGCAGCCCTGAAACATCAGCTGCAAGTTGGATGTAAACAGACTATATGTTGAGAGGCATTGTAGCTTGGGTGGCAAAGTAAAAGTTGTTTCTAATATGAATAGGTATAATTAATAACCACAAAAATGTGATAATTTGTTGCCACAGAAAGAAAAATGTTACCATAGAGTCAGTAACTTTGACATGCCATTATGGTAAGCTATTAAATCCTCAAATATGTTTTTTTTTCCAAAAATACCTCGCTATTTACAGAGTATGTCTTACCAGTTGTATCATCTTAGAATATGGGAAACATGGTATTAAAAATTTCTAAGTAAATTGATATGATCAATAATGTTCATAAATTCTAATTGAAAATAAGTTGAATAAAAGTCATTTTATCTTATTTTACTTTTCATTCTAATTTTTTTTTTTTAAAAAAGGCTTAAATATAATAAGCATATAGCTTACAATGGATCTAATACAAGAGGAGGACAAAATAGCAGCTTGAAACTTGTCAGGCACAGGTTATTTGACACTTCAACATCCCTCTGCTAAATTACTGTAGGACATGTTAAAGTGAGCAGAAAGAATTTAACCATTGATTTTTTTTTTTTAAAAGTAATTTAATTTTCAAGAAATTATGCTTTCTGACTATCTCCTTCTTATCTTATGATGATTTTCTAAGCATAGCTTATATGCGCCACAAAGCCGAATGTATGGGACACCCAGTAGGAACTGAATTCCCTATTAAGTAGTAATTGATCTAGCAAGACAAACTTGCTAACCATTACACCACATCAAAGTGCCCCTCCTTATATTATGTATTATTAAATTTTAAATGTAACAATCAAAAAAAAGATGAAGCTAACATCTTATGCTTGTGATACAATATTTAGTTCCAGATAATCATCAAAGACAGTCAAAAGTACTCAAAAACATGAAAATTGGACAGTTAATCCACAATTTTAATCGTGTGTGCAATAGCTTATTCAAAAATTGGAAAATACAATGAAAAATTTAACATTTTGTCAGTTGAATTTAATACAACTTGTTTACATACATAAAGAGAGGAAATTCTAAAAACTTAAAATCTTTTCTTAAACTAACACATACCAAATGACAAATTACTGAACAGAAAATCTAAAAAAAGGTCTTAATCATAATACTTTTACATTGGAAATTAATCACAATAAATGATTAATATGTAGTTGACTGTTATAATAAGAATTTGGTTGTGAGAAGAAAGGAATAACAAGGATTAGGTTTTGAACAACAAGTATTTGTTTAATATAAGGTATCTTACAGAGTTGTTGGAGAGAAAAAAAAATTGGTGAAATGTCAATTTCTGTTGCTGATCATCAGAATGCTGATCAGGTGTAAGGGTAGCACTGGGAGTTGAGCTATTTTTTGTTGGTTGGCCTGAGGTCACAGGATATGGTCATTTGCACATGTTAATTGATCAAGGTCATGGTGATGGGTCAATTCATTTGTTGTCAAGGTAACATTGGGTTGGCATGGCTGGTAAGCCTGTTCTATGAAATGTGGCCATGGTGATGACTGCACAGGGAATATCTGTAGCGAGTTGGGTTTGCCGAGGTAACAGTGGTGGGTTGCTAAGGTGACAAAATGATAGTGGTGGGTTACCGAGGTGACGTTGAGATGTTATCAATTGTGATGGTCGGGATCTTGAGCCAGTCGGTGTCAAGGCTGGATAGTCAGCCACTATAGTGGGTCAGGTTTTCTGAGGTGACGGCATTCACAACAAGGAAGGCTTGTAGCTGGGTGATACTAATGTTAAGACATTATTAATTGCGACAGTTGGCGCCTTGGGCCTGGCCATCTTCAGGTTGGATAGTCGGCCACTGCAGTGGCTTGAGTTTCACAAGGTGACGGCATCAAGAACGATGAAGGCTTGTAGCTGGGTGAAGACATTGAGATAATATTCTGGATTCTCTGTGTAGGGAGTTGGGTTATTTGTCAAGCCCAGGTGTGGTAACAGCCATTGAGATGAGCGGTTATATTGATAGTGGTGCCAGCATCCTGCATGTCAACAGGTGACCCGCCAGCCTGCAACTGTTTGTGGTCATGATGTGTATCCTGCTTTTAAGCAGATATAGCAGTCCCCAGGGTCATCTTGTTTTCCAACAGGAACATTTATAACTGGCCAGTGTCACTTTCATTGCCGAAGCTTGCTGCATGGACCAGATGTGATGCTCAAAGTCTATACACAGAAAATCGACTTTTTTTATTTTGTCCTGTCTTCATGGCATTCACATCTGACCAGCATACAGAATGAATCAGAGATCTAATAGATCAAAGTACGAGCAAGTTATTCATTCAACTCCCACAAATCACTCATGTGTGCCCAGACCCCTAAGAGTTTGACAGGAATATTTTCAACAGAAAATGGCTATATTCAGCATATGAACCAGTTGAGATAAACACTGGTGAAATATTATTTAATTTCCTCCTCATCACCCAACTTTGTTCTTATTTGGTAGTCACAGTTTAAGATGATGGTTAGTAAGATAATCTGGTTGTCTACTCACTTATAACACTGACCCTTAATGGTTGCTCCCTACTTGTGGCCTTGTACCAAACTAAGCTTGGTAAACAGCAACCTTTGTGAGTATCTTGTTTATTTTAAAACCCCAAACTCACTTTTATTCCACTTAATAACACTCATTTCTGTATAGAGCTTCCTCCATATTGGCATAGTCTTTCTGTAGCATTTATCAACCTACCTCTTGAATGACAGTGAATAAGACAATTTCTTATATATATATATATATATATGTGTGTGTGTGTATGTATGTATGTATGTATGTATGTAGGTAGGTAGGTAGGTAGGTAGGTAGGTACATCCAAAAATTCACTAAGAGGATACATTATGAAAAAAATGCACAAAACCTAATAAAAAACAAAATTTTATCGTCAAAGCCTCTAGGTCATTATTAAGATCAAAGGATTCTTTATATAAAAATTATTTTTTTTATCCTTTTTTAGAACATTGGAAATTTTGATTAAAGATCTTGTTTTTGCAACATCAACACAGAACCATTTTGTATGAGAAATGTTTGCATCTTCTTACAGGGAAAAACGTTGATTTGGAAATTCTTGCCAAAATCAGGTAATTGTCGGATTTTCATAAAACTTTCAGGAATTATTCAGACATTAAATTATTTTTTAAATGTTTATTTTTTTTTTAGAAAACATTTCTAAAAATATTTTTTTTTAACATCTGTTACCCACCACCATCACATTTAATTTTATGAAATTTCAAGAAATTGTTTGAAGTAATGCATTATGTTTTTATTAGTTATAGGGACAAGTCCCCAGAGAATTTAAATTATGAAACTTTTTTGGTCAAACAGGAATACCCAGTTACAGAAATCTGAATCATAAAAATAAAAAATACAATAAAATTAAGACAGAATTGCTTTTATGAATAAAATATATTATTGTCTTAGGAAAAAAAAAATTATTTTGCTAATTAATATTCACAGGAATTGTTTTCCTTGTTTAAAATTTAAATTGGAAAATTTTCAAATATTTTAAAATTCTGTATTAATTTGTAGTGGTCAAGTGATATTGTTATTAAATTAAAACTGTATTTACTAATCATAAATGGAAAAGCTTACAAACTCATCAACCACAATTTTGAATTCATTTTATGTGTACTATAAACTTGTTGATTTTTGTAAATACGGCTATCCATAAATAACATTATCAGAAAGTGAGTGCAATAACTCTAATAAATTTATAAATTAGTGGTAATTTTCTAACAATATTTAAAACTAAAAGTAATATTCTGCAATATTTAAAACTAAAATTAATATTTGTTTCAAATCAGATCAATTAAACTATCAATTAATCAGCTAATGTTCATGAAATAAAGTCTCAGAAAAATCTTTATTTATGGACGATTATTTTAAAGAAAATTATATTGTGTTGACAGATTTATCAATATGGATGATTATAGACTTTACTGATAACCAGCAAGAAAATAATTCCAATCAATAAATTCAGTTTGAAATACAAGTACAATGTAACCCGGATATAAGAGAGTTGTCAGGACCAGAGAAGAAGTCTCTTATATCCGGGTTTGGTCTATTAACACAGGCTCTAATTTGGGACCAGAGAAAATGTCTCTTATATCCGGGTCTCTTATAATCCGGGTTACACTGTAGTTTGCTTACTGGAAATATCAAATTCAATTGATTTGCTTGGAATTAAAACTAAAAAGCTTTAAGAATAAGATTTTTTCATATTTTTTTTTAAAGGCATTACTTTTATTTTGGGGGTACCTATATCTATTTTAACAAAATTATAAATACCTTTAATTAATATGAAATATTAATAATAATTATTACTACGGGTATCAGTGCTAATGCAGTACAATCATTATGAGCACAAAACATGGAATCGATGAGTCAAGTTCAAATCCTGGCTTAGTCTGTTACATTCAATTGAACACCAATGTCCTTAGGAAAAGGCACGGCTCCAGCTATGTAATATGAACTAGTAATTTATCTTCTTTTTTTTTTTAACCAACCTCATCTTTCTGACGAAAAACGTTCTACGTGTTTATGCAGTTTTCCAGATATTTACCAGCCTCCCCTTACAGAGAATTTTCTGAAGAACAAAAAACAAATCAAATAAGAAATTGATGATTGATTTGAAACAATTATTCAATTGCCTGGTCACTAAAGAAAGCTGCCCTCCACTGTTATCCTTATTAGAACGTTGTCATTTTGCTTAAACTCATTCTGAATTTACCATGTGTCCAAAAAAAAAAAAAACACTATAGAAACGGTTCGCAAACTATGAAGACCAGAAGTCAAATGACAAAAATAATTGTTGGATCTAAAAATTGAGGAAAACCAAACAATGAAAATGTGTAGCCCAATATTTTATTTATTATTATTTTATGTTTCGTTTTTTACTTGGGTAGCATTCCAAACCGCGGAGGAAGCAATGGGAAACCATTTCACTCTCATTCCCAAGAACTTCTTGGCAAGAAGGCATAAGCTCTGAAAAAGCCATGCACGCTACACCCTGATGGGGCATGGCATTGACAACTTTTATCCATTTTTAACTAAAAAAAAAATAAAATAAAATCCCTGCCTAACATTGACTACATTCAATGTAGATTTTTTACAAATCTTTCAAGAAATCCATTTAAAATAATCTTTATTCTTTATCATTATTACACAATCAAACCCAGATGTTAAACTCACTTTTTTTTTTTTTTTACTCTAATTTAAACAACAATAATAATTCTTTACAAAATTTTTTTTTTCTTTATTTCTAGCTTTTTTCTGTTAGGTAAATGCTATGATATTCTTCTTTTTAAAATTACCAAAGTAAAGATAACAAACAGGTTAGTTAATTCATACAAAAAAAATCTATCTCGATTCAGTAAAATTCTGGTTTTATTTACATTTTCCTTCCATTCAGTACTGCATTTTAGGTAGAGCTTTCGGCAGGGAAAAGAAAAAAAATCATCATTTAAAAAAAAAAAAAAAAAAAAAAAAAAAAAAAAGAGGCAACTTACAAATATATTGTTGTTCAATTTCAATTGTGTTTATACTTTTTCTCTCCCTTTATTTTGTATTTAATGGAAATTTTCCAAGTGTCTGAAGAAAAGACAGTCTGCAAAAAAAAAAAAAAAAAAAAATCACCCGTGTACATATTTTTAAGAAAATAAAATGCATGAACATGGAAGCCAATATATTTTGTAGTTAATTGTCAAAACATACGAATCCAATTTGTCAGACATTTTTTCAAACGCCAACACCTGCTCATAAAGGCGTTAGCTTGCCTTCTGAGAATTGTCAATAAAGGTCTTCTTTTTTTTTTTTTAACGTTTTTAGTCCCATTGTTGTTCTGCAGGTATATTAGCTGGTAACATTATTATTCTAAGACTAGAAGATGTTTTGATCTAACTCATATTTACAGGTAATATTTATTATAAAAATACACCCAAATTTTCATTCACTCTAATAAGGACTGGCAAAAAAAGGAAAAGTTTAAGTAATAAATCACGATTCTGTTGCCGTTCAGCGCAAACTGCATTTTGTTACTTAGAATTTTTTTTAATAAGCAACTGTACTCAAATTTGATTAAAGAGTTTAAGCAACTGATGTCAGTTAACTTAAATAAAAAATAAAAAAGTGAAGACAAGTAATAAACATATATAGTTCCTTAGGAATTCTAAGAAGAGATTATTTACTTACACTTAGTTTTACAATACAGTGAAATAATTTTAGAGACCGAAGCTAAGCATATCAAAATTAAAGCAACTGGACTTACTGGAGTATTTAAAAAATAATGCAAGTAGTATACTGAACACTGGTCAAAATCCCAAATTGTTTATTAAAAAAAAAAAAAAAAAACAAACTGTGTAGATTTTCTATAATAACCACATTTCTGGCATCAATATAAAAAAAAAATTAAACGATAAAGAACCGAATTCTACATTTTTTTTTTTTTTTTTACCCCAAATTGGCATTGAAAAATCAGGGGAAAAGAGTGCTGGTGATGAAGCATAGGTTCACCAAAATATTTGTTCAAGTACTAATTAAAAAATAAAGTATTATTTTTCGACACTTAACATGAATTTACCGTTTTGTAACTTTTGTTCCACTATTTGCTATCTGGCCAACTTCATCTTTCTGGCGAAAAATGTCCTCCATGCTTTTTGCAGTTTTCCAGATATTTTTACGGTACCCCTCTCCCTTTAAAGAGAATTTTCTGAAGACCAGAACAAATCAATAAGAAATCGATGGTAAAGAAAGATGATTGAAACAATTATTGCCTGGTCACTAAAGAAAGCTGCCGTCCACTGTTATTACGTCATTTTGCTTAACTCATTCTGAATTTAACATGTGACAAAAAAACGGTTCGCAAACTGTGAAGACCGGAAGTCAATTGACATAGTTGTTGAATCTAAAAATTGAGGAAAATCAAACAAAAAGTAGCGAATTTGTAATTGAAATGTATAGCCCAATATTTTATTTATTATTATTTTACTTTACTGTGATTCTTTTTTTTTTTTTAACTGATACGATTTTTTTTATCATTTTTACACCCATCTTTTCCCTTACTATTTTTTATGTGCTCTTTCTTAAGTCAACAGGCCAATAACGGGGAAGTAAGGGCGGAATTGATCATGCGTAAGGGAAACTTGTGTAATAATAATAAATTTTAACGTTTTTTTTTTTTTTTTTTTATTACTGCATCTACCTAATAAAAAATGTGATAATTGGATAACATAACAATATTTGCTGAAGTGTATGATTAGTGCAGACCTTACATGAGAGGACACAGGAAGCACGCCACAGTCGATCTGTAAATCAAATATACCAGCCAGTGTTGTGGACTCATCCATTATCCTTACCTTTCCAACCTAATAAAAGCAGAGTCCAAAACGTACACGTACCTAAAAAAAAAGCGACCAATAAAAACGGCAGGAAACGAAGCAAGTAACTCCATTGGTCAATCACTTTAAGTTCACGTGCAAAACTGAAATTGCGCCAAATTCAAGTGAGCCACCCGGTGGATATATAAGGAAAAACGTTTGAACCTTCCGAGAATTACCAACTTTCAAGATGTAACATTTCACCAACTCCCGTCTTAGTCATCGCTGACCAGACGTTAAAGAAAATTACCAACTTCATACAGTCAGTCTTAAAAATACGATTAAGGGCAGACTACTCCAAAAACTCTTTCACAAAACCACTATCCTTCATATTACAATCTTCGACATAAACAAGAAAATTATCAAACAAGAGACATTCAATATCTAAACCATACCACATACAATTACGCACACGACACACAGATTTTGACCAATTGTAAATGATGATTTTGTATATAAATGTTGTATTGTTTCTTAATTATATTGCCTCGTTTTTCTTGTTTACATTTAAAGTTTTATTCGTTTATTTGTTGGGGATGCAGGACTGTGGACTCTTCTAATTTTCTAACCTTCTCCAATCTTAAAAAAAAGCAAATCCATATTATACGCCTACGCGCAGATAACGCTCAACCAATAAAAATGCAAAGAATCGAATCAAGCAATTCTATTGGTAGATCGCCTCCCAAAGCAAGAATGCGCCAAAATATCTTGAGCCACTTTTCGAAAACCCAAAAGGTTAAAAAGGAGAAAAGATAACCCCATCATCTAGCGAACTCGCCGATCGATTGCCTAATTAATCCACGACATTCAAAAACAGAATTTTACTGCGCATTTTGAAACTTCAACTGACTCAAAACACTAACGAACAACTATCGAAACTTTGAACAATATTTTATGCACATTGATTTATTCATTACTAAAAATAAGAAATACTCACGAAACAAACACAGACACGTTCAAAGGTAGACTACTTTATTTTACCAAAAAACTCTTATTATATTTCAACACAAACACAAAATAACAAACATAACGACACAGAGACATCCAACATTTCAGCAACATATACAATTAACGCACGAACAATACAAATATTAACCTTGTTTGTAAATATGTAATTGTATATAAATGTTTTATATCTATAAATGTCTCGTGTTTTTACTTTGTTTGAAATCTCATATTTTGTTATATATTTGTTTGGGACAAAGGTTTAGACACACAACCGATCCGAACAAAAATCCTTCTGATTAATTAAATGAACCAAAAAGTCCCAACAAAATTTGGTGACCTTCCGACGTGAGTGAACATGCAACAAGAGTGACGAACTTGTTGACGTACTTCAGACCAACAAAATTGGTAACCTCGACGTTTCCAAAACAACACCAACAAAATTGATAAACAGACGTGCGTAACAAAGATTGGTAACCCCGGTAACGGATAAAGTATTTCAACACTACAGATGGCAGAACCAACAACCGTATCAGAAACAGCCATCAAACTCGAGATGCCGTTCAATGCAAATGTGCAAACGTGGTTCCTTCCAGCTTGATGCGATATTCCAAGCTAGGCGCATAACTAAAGCAGTCAAAATTTGGAGTCGTGGAGAAGCTACCGGCAGAAATAGAAAGTAGCTGATATACTAACTTCAGTCCCAGTTGAAAAACCATATGAAATCCTAAAAGAAGGATATTGCATAGATCAGGTTTTTCGGAGGAGAAAACGAATTGAACCTTCACAACCGAAGATGCCAAACCTTCACAGTTACTTCGAAGGATTTATTAGGCGAAAATGACATATCGACCACAGTATTCAAACAAATGTGGCTGGACAAGCTACCGCCAGAGGTTATAATTCTAGCCGCATTAGCTGACATCCAGAAACGTAATTGCAGACAAAATAACAGACACAGCGCCAATTAAACACATATCCGCAACGAACACACGAATTACATAGACCGGCAAATTCAAAACTTGCAAGATATATCTATACAGCTGCGCGAACTACAAAATGCTCATCTAAGCCGACATGATAATCAATATACCAAGCGAAATAAACAACGCTGGAGATCAAATTCTCGACACAGATACAAACGACAACGAAACGAATACCAAATGAAAATGTTGGTATCAAAACTTTTGAACGCAAGCTAACAAGTGCAGACAACCATGTGCGTATAAGAAATCACCAACCGCCAAACAGCAGGGGAAACGGACATCCTGGCACCCAGTCCCAGGCAACTTCATATTTACGATAAATCCAATTAAACTTTTTTTTGGTAGACACCGGTGCCCAAATCATATAACAGACGAAAGCAAACAACTTCTAATAAAAAACACAACATTAAAACTACAAGCCATGAATGGCACGCCTATTGCTACTTATGGTGAAAAGACCCTGACTTTAAATCTAGATCTAACGTGACATTCATAATTGCCGATGCCCATACTAGAGCACACTTCCTAACACATTATGCATTGTCAGTTAGCATCCCAAAACACTAACTGACACCAATACAAATATAAAACGCTGCGGTTTCATCTCTAAACATTCAACGATTGGACTGAATATTATACCAATAGCTAATGGCTACGGTGAGATAATACGTCAGTATCAGACACTCACCGTCGTCACGAAATGAACCCGTTAGACATCATGTTAAACACAGCATTAAAACAACTGGTTTCCCAGTTTTATTCCCAACCACGGCTTCATCCCGCCAAATTGAAAATCGCAAGAGATGAGTTCGACAATATGCCAACTGGGAATAATACGCCCTTCAAAAAAAGCCCTTATGCCAGCCCTCTACATGGTTACAAAAGCAGATTCAGTCAGTTGGCGTCCATGCGGAGATTATAGGTTGTTGAACGCCCAGACCATTCCGGACAAATATCCTATCCCGCACATAAAAAGATTTTGCGCTATCATTAGAAGGTGCTACAGTCTTCACTAAACTAGACCTCAAAAAGGCTTACTATCAGATACCAATAGAGGAAGACGACATACAAAAGACTGCGATCACCAACCATTCGGACTATTTGAATTCACAAGAATGCCCTTTGGTTTACGAAACGCCGCACAGTCATTCCAAAGATTAATAGACGAGGTGTTACGTGGTATGCCGTACCATATTGAATGTTTTGTTTTAATCCCAAGTAAATCATATTTGCATGCAGTTCAAAAACGTTTACAACATTATGGTTTAAAAATTAAACATTGACAAATGTATATTTGCGGGACCTTTCTTGGAGACCAATAACAAATTATCCCATTCCAACCAATTACGTTTCTTTATTCATACCGAACTGTCAACTATAATATTTAACAGACATGCTCCTCGCAACGTTAAAATCTTTTAACGAACGCCGTTGCAAAATGTACAAAATTGTCGTATATTAATCCATCCGAAAATTCCAAACTAACACTCACGACAGGCACAATTGGAGCAGTACTACACCAGATTACTAACAATGTAGAGAAACCACTATTTTTTTTCTCGATAAAGTTAAACACTCCCTATTGGCAGTATACCAGTAATATTTTTAGACACATTCTAGAAGGAAGAAATTTCGTAGTCTTCACCGACCATAAACCACTTACATATGCATTACATGCAAAGGCTGACAAATTAAATCCACGAGACCTAAGACATTTAGATTACATCAGCCAGTACACAGCAGATATCCGATACGTAAAGAATAACACAGTAGCGGACGCATTGTCCAGAACCGCTCAACGCACTACAATCACAACCACTAAACTTTGACACTCTCGCTGAGGAACAAGCAAACGACAACGAATTACCGTCTGTACAAAAAGATACCTCACTTCAAATTGAAAAAAAGACCTTTACCCTTTACTAATGAACTCGTGTTGTGACGTTTCCACAGGTAATCCTTGACCGTACTTACCTTTGTCACGAAGAAAATCAATTTTCGATCATTTCCATTCGCCAGCTACCCTGGAGCGAAGGCTACGCTGCGGACCATAGCTGACAGATACGTCTGGCCCGGTATGTCTTCGGACGTGAAACAGTGGTCTCGCACGTGCCAACGTTGCCGGCAACGAAAATACACCGACATACCAAAGCACCATCGTCGACCTTCGCGACACCGATGGACGATTTTACGCACATACACGCAGACTTAGTCGGTCCACTCCAGAAAAATTAATGGACACGAGTACATTCTAACGATCATTGACCGCTTTACGCGATGGCCAGTTGCGATACCACTAACATCAATAACGGCAGAAACAGTGGCTAACGCAATTTTCAACAACTGGATTTCTATATTTGGATGCCCTGCAATCACAACTGGACAGAGGTCCCCAATTTCAATCAACGCTATTCAACGAATTTGTCAACATTTGGCATAACCCATGCAGCAACGGAATAGTGGAGAGATTCCATGGAAAAAGGCGTCTACCAGTGCTCGTGTATGACATGCGAAATACAATAAAACTGGAAAATGCACCAGTGCAGAATTAGTTTTTGGGAAAGCAACAACGCTGCCTTCTATTTCCGAGACGACATCTACACCAACGAATTACTTTGTGGCAGACCTAAAAAGAAGATGATGGACGTTATATACACCCAGAGCGTATAAAAAACCTTTCTACGTGCCAGCAGATCTACATTCAGCAGAATATGTTTTTTCCTGAGGCGCGACACTGTACAAAACCATTAACGCCCAACTACAATGGTAATATCTAAAACACCAAATTCTTCATAATTGATATCGCCGGTAAACAGAACACCGTCAGTATAGACCGTCTCAAACCAGCATATCTGCAATCCGACGACACAGATCGAACAATAACAAAACCGACGACAACAGAACAAACAGAAACGCAAACAACTACTGATACGACCAATGCCCCGTACAAAATCAGGAAGAATGTTCACTGAGTAGACTACCGAACACATTACATATTAATGCTCATTCACCAAGGCATTAATCTGGGGAGGTATTGTGGACTCTTCTAATTTTCTAACCTTCTCCAATCTTAAAAAAGCATAATCCATATTATACGCCTACGCGCAGATAACGCTCAACCAATAAAAATGCAAAAGAATCGAATCAAGCAATTCTATTGGTAGATCGCCTCCCAAAGCAAGAATTGCGCCAAAATATCTTGAGCCACTTTCGAAAACCCAAAGGTTATAAAAGGAGAAAGACAACCCCAGTCAGTCAGTCTAGCGAACTCTCGCCGATCGATTGCCTAATTAATCCACGACATTCAAAAACAGAATTTTACTGCGCATTTTTGACGAACTTCAACTGACTCACCTGAAACACTCAACGAACAACTATCGAAACTTTGAACAATATTTCTTATGCACATTGATTTATTCATTACTAAAAATAAAAATACGAATCACGAAAACAAACACAGACACGTTCAAAGGTAGACTACTTTGTCCAAAAAACTCTTATTATATATTTCAACACAAACACAAAATAACAAACATAACGACACAGAGACATCCAACATTTCAGCAACATATACAATTAACGCAAACAATACAAATATTAACCTTGTTTGTAAATATGTAATTGTATATAAATGTTTTATTTGTTTCGATCTATAAATGTCTCGTTTTTACTTTGTTTGAAATCTCATGTTTGTTATATATTTGTTTGGGACAAGGTTTAGACACACAACCGATCCGAACAAAATCCTTCTGATTAATTAAATGAATCAAAAGTCCCAACAGGACCAAAAAAATATCCTTCTGATTCTTTCTTAAATAACTAACAATCCTGCACGTCCCCTACAGTGTAACCCGGATATAAGAGAGTTGCCGGGACCGGAGAAGAAGTCTCTTATATCCGGGTTTCTCTTATATCCGAGTTTGGTCTATTTTATATACATTAACACAGGCGACTGAAATGGTCGGATACGCAGGCCCCTGCCCTTCGCAGCCAGGAACGTCAATCAACGGGCTGTGTATTAAATTACGCTCCCATTTTTTTTTTGTCTGCCAACTTCACGATAGTTGGAAACTTTCCTTCTTCTCTCTCTCCTTCGCCTACTATTCCTGGCTCCCGTTTGACTATCGGCATTCCGTCCCTACTGGCTGCCCGCACGTCGTCCTTAACCTTTCCTGTACACTATGTTAGTAATTAATACGGGAGGTTACTAATATCGGACTCAACCGGCAAACACGCAACGCCTGCACTGGACCTGTGACATGCTCGAACAATGCCAGCTCTTCTTTCCTTCCCAACACGTCAAGTTGGCAACAACCAACAGCGATCATCCTACCAACATCAACTTCAACTGCAGCGATCACCTGTAACAACCAACATCAACTGCAACAATCAACAGCGATGATCCTGGCAACGACCAACACCAACCTCAACCATCAATGCCTGCACTAGAACTTCTGCACCTCCATTGTTTCCGACCACCTTTATTTCCTTTTCTTTTCTAGAATAAATTAGCATATATCATATATATCCTCGTTCTGTTGTCTATGTTGTTTCAACGTCAGATTTAACGTCTTCAAAAATGTTAGCGGGCCTGTTGTGACCTCATTCACCCTTGTGTGATATGGGGCCGCTTGGGGGTAGCACTACAATTCCGTGCAAATGTACATGCTGAACTCGATTAACAATTAAATTATGAAGAAACTTTCGTAATTTTGGAGTTATCGACAAGAAAAAAATCGGACTTCTTGTTGGTCATTCGTCCACCATTACTGCCATCATGTTTACTAATTTACTGCGTAGTACCTACTCAGGCGTAATCAGAAAAATTGGCCTATTTACTTCTTTTACAGACTTTCCTTGCAGAAAATCACTTCGCACTACTGTAAAGAAATGTAATTTTTTTTTTTTTTTGTCTATTCAAAACGGAAAAAAGGTTCTGTTGTATCATTTAATTTGTTTTTCTTATAAATAAAACTACACTTATCAAAAAAATGTAAATGCGTTATAATCCAGAATGATGATGATTTTTCATCATTCTCAAAATTACTTTTTCATCAGTGATGATAGAAAAGAAGGATATTTCATCATCCTAACCCTCGTCATTATAAAAACAATCGTTCCAACACATGAGAGTAGAGAACAGTAGAGTAGACTAGGGTACCTGTTGCAGTAGTCAGTAATGAGTAGACAAGTAGCAGTACAGAATCACACATCTAGCTAGTGCTCCATGAAGATCAAAAACAGATGATTTCCAAATGTCATCCTCACAAACGAAATTCTCAGAACCAAACCAAATAAGCACTGACTTTTAAACAAGAGACACTGAGAACTTTTTACACACACCATACCAATATTATGTAATTCACATCACAAGAATATACAAATTCTTATTATCTACATCAACACCTGTCTCAAGTTTTTATTGTTGCAATCATTGCACATTTTATGCATTCTATTTTCATGTCATTAACATCAACCCTGTTACACCCATTACAAATGCATAAAAGAATGATTTTTTTCTTGTCCCAAAATTCAAAAACAAAATAGTTTTTTTGAATTTACCAAAAGTAACCTAATTCATAGGCTTGTTATGATCCAGAATGATGATGATGGTATTTCATCATTCTAAAAATAACCTTGCCATCAGTGATGTCAGAAAATTCCTAAAAACAGCTCAGTCTCCATTGAGAGATTAAAACCAGTGACACTACAAAACAAACAGGTGACATTTCCTAAAAAAAATATTCTGCCTAGGTTCCATCAAGGTCCTCTCTCTGTCTCTCTCTCTCTAAAAACAAAAAATAAAAAACAAAGAAAAGTAGCACAGTTCTTTAGATTCTACAGATGAACAGAAAACACCAGTGATACCAAAAAAACTGCTCTAAAATGCTCTTCAGAATCTAAGAGAATTGTTTTAATCCAAAAAAACAAAAGGACAGTAAAGCTGTTCCACCAACATCAGTTCAAAACCAAAACACAAGCCTACCAACAAGCCAACAAATCTGACTCAGCAAAAAGCCAACTTCGACCCCATGCACAACTCATTTGGTCTACCTGTTTCATAGAGCAGGACTGCTAGCTCCGAAAAAAAAAAAAACCTTAGCAAGAAATAACAATAAGAGAGTAGTCACCCATCACCGCTACAGCCTCAGGCAGAACTGTTTCATGAAAAAAAAAAAGATGATTATTTTTTATTATTAAGAAACTCCGTTTTTGTGGGGAACTTAAGTTATGATCCAGAATGATGATGATATTTCATCATTCTAAAAATAATCTTGCCATCAATGATGATAGAAAATAAGGATATTTCATCATCCCTAAAATAAAGATAAAAATTCCATCATCCTAAAAACAAGCTTGCCATGAGTGATGAAAGATGAGAAAGGTATTTCATCATTCTAAAATCTGATTATAAAAATGACTCTTCACCACAAGCAACGATAGTCAGTAGAGTAAGCTCAGTAGAGTAGCAAGTGACAGTAGCAGTAGTAAAACGGACCAACATATATGCATCCTCATCTCTCCGTGAAAATCAAAAACTGACAATCTCAAACATTTTCCTCACCAACAAAATTCTCAGAACAAGCAAAAACAAGTAAGCACAAACTTTTAAAGAAACAAAAGAGACAGTAACACTGAGAACATTTTTAATAAACAAATGCCAATATCTTTAATTTACATCACAAAAAGAAAAAAGTACATTCTTGCCATCAGTTTCAATACATGTTTCAAGTCTTATTGTTTATGTTATTGTTGTACATTTTTATTCATTTCATTTCCAGTATAAAAAAAGTAAAAAGGATTCCTTTATTAACTACTATTACAAATACATATAACAGCAGGGTAATTGACATTAACAACTCAACACATTCACACTATTACAGGGTTTCCATAATTTCCAAGTAGAAAACTGGGACAGTTTTCAATTTTTATTCTAGGTTTAGTTTTCTTTAATAATAATAATAAAAAAGATATTTTCATGATCCAACATCTAAAAGTTTAAAAACTGACACACTTATTAAAACAAATATTAACAGCTTATCTGAGTACCTTGAATGAAAGAAAAATGATATGTATCGTTTAAAAATGCATTTTTAAAAAAAAGTTTAAATTGATTGGAATGTGTTTTTCATATTAGTAGTAAAAACGCTAAAATCATCTATATTGACAACTCTGTCAACACAACGTAATTCACTTTATTAAAAAATTTTTCAAAATAAAATATACTTTTCATAAACTTTATTTGAGAAAGATTAGTTGATTTAAAATTTAATTAAAACAAATTACTTACTTTTAATTTAAAATATCACAGAAAAGCATTATTGAACATGGAGGTATATGTTTTTATTAGGTGTTGTCAACTCTCTTGACAGACTTATGTTTGGGAATTTTTTCTAAGGGTGGCAGAATTGTAACAATTACTTGAATATAACATGAACACCTTTTTATATATATATTTTTTTTTAACTATCCAGTAATCTTTAAAAGTTAAGAAAATATCTGAAGCAGTCTAATAATTTATTAAATAGATACTTTGACTTCATAGTCTAACATACAAAGAGACTTGTTACGGAAATGTTAAAAATTTATCAATAAATTTTATCTTTACTATAGTTAACACTCATTTTCTGATAATATCACGTTCGGACATCCATATCTACAAAAATTGACGTGTTTATACACACAAATTCAAATTTTTTTTAAAATATTGGGGTTATTGAATTGGAGTTAGCTTTTCCATTTATGATTAGTAAATACAGTTTTAATTTAATAACAGTATTACTTAACTGCTACAAATTAATTCAGAATTTTTAAAAGATTTAAAACTTTATAAAATTCTATGTAAAATTTTTAAAAATGAAAACAGTTCTTATAAAAATTCATTATTCATTGAAATAATTTTTTCTTAAGACAATAGTGTCCATAATATGTTTTATACATGCAAGCAATTAAAAGCTTTTCTAATTAAATAATGTCTTAGTTTTAATGCATGTTTTATTTTATGATTCAGAGCATATTTTCTGTAAGGTGGGGGGAGTCCTGTTTGACCAAATAATTTAATGATTTAAATTCTCTGGGGACTTGTCCTTATAAATAATATAAAAATTAAGCACTACAAAAAAGAATTTCATAAAATTAACTGGGAATTAACAGATGTAAAAAAAAAATATTTGTACAAAGATTTAATAAAATTAAACATTTGTAAAATAATTTCATTCATTTGTGAATAAGTCCTGAATGTTTTATTAAAATCTGACAATTATCAGATTTTTGCAAGAATTTCGAATTCAGTGTATTTTTCAATGCAAAAAGATGCTACAATTTTCATTACTAATTTATGATTACCAGATGACAGAAGAAAAACAAAATTTTTTTTAAAAAATTTGGAAGGTTCTGAAAAGGATAAAAAAATAGAATTTAATAACCAAAAATCTTTTGACAATAAAACCTTGTTTTTAAGTTTGGGACATTTTTTTAATGTATGCTCATTTTTCTGAGAATCTTTGGAAGTATCTATACTTATATCACCAGCAGAGTCCCACCCAACAAACTATGACTTATCAATTCACAACTTGTAGACAAATATGACAACCGAAAACAAGAAATTAATTTTGTCATTTGTGCAAATGAAACAGTATCTCTCAACGGTATATTAAGCATTGACGCAAATAACCAGTTCATTTATAAACACTATCAGAAAAGCTTGAAAACCCCATTTTTTTTGGTCCCGATTCACTGTCTGTGAAAAAAGAGCACCATGACACAATTCACTCTGCCAGAAATTTGGAAATAGCATGCTCTACTTTTTGGTATTCATGCCAGAAATTCCAGCGTGAATACCAAAAGACAATTTCTGCAACCACATCACTGCCCACCTAACTCCCTAGATTGCAGTCCCCTTGATTATTATGTGCTGGGCGCAGTCGAGCAAGAGACCAACAAAATTTCTTGTAACGTAAAAGATGAGTTGAAGGCAAGGATCATGGCAGCATTCACTAACTTAAACAAGGAGACCATCCAGAAGAGTTGCAGGAGATTCCGAAGTCAACTGGAGCCAATGACGATTTTATTGAATAAATTTACTCTTTAGTATCTCAACATATTTTTGTGTAATTTTGGTAAATATATCTTTTAAAATAGGATGTCAGTGTTATTTTCATTTTTGCATAATTCAGACAACAATTTATTCATCGCATCCTGCATATAAAATCCATTTCTTCGTACAGAACATGCCATTCTATGTTTAACAGAAGAAAGCTTGAAAAATAATGGATTACTACTGAACAGAAAAGGAGAAAACAAAATAAATAATGATAGATTTATAGAAATTCAACACAAGCAAACATAATTATGGAGAAATGGACAGTGTTTATCAGTTTTGTGGTTCATTCTTTCAGCAAATGGAAAATTCAAGAACTTTTTTCCTAAGGGTGAATTTTTTTTTATAGACGAGGTCAGATTTTCTATAATATTTTGGGGAATCCATGAGTGATCCCCTGGACATCTATGCCAGTGAACCTTTAAAAACAATGTGATGAGTGTGAAGTCATCCTCTGATTCTTTGGACATCCATAATCCACAAACACACAGAGAAATGGTTCTTCATTACAATAGGAATTCACAAATCAAAGGTTGGTTCTCCTTTGACTATTACCTATAATATGTAAGTTAAAGAGATGGATGCTATGATAGGTGAAGAGACAGTAAGTGTCTGTAATTGTTCTTTGTTATGTTGATTTCATGTTCAGATTCAAATTAACAGAGACACATGCTGATGTCCAATCCCAGCAAAAGCACATAGTCAAAAGAGAGAGTCTACTGATTAAGGTCTTTCCATTTCCTGTTTTTTGTATGATGGAAAAATCAGTTATTTTCTTAACTTATTTACATTCTTTAACTGTCACAATACATACCGACCAAGAAGAAGAGCTAAGTGAAACTGTTTCCATATGAAAATGATCACAATAACATTAGCTGTCTAATTCACTGTTTTCATTTGCATCTCTGCATATGCTGTCCTAAATGACCATGGTCAGAGTTATACGGCCAAATTTATAACATTAGATCACTGCCATATGAGGAGAAACACAGGAATTTATCAATGATAACTTGTGAACTTTCATAAAGTTGCCAAGAAAACTTATCTGAACTTATAATATACAATTAAAACTAATTAAGTTAACAAGTAGTAATTACTCATCAACAAATTCAACTTTTATATATAACATCAAAATATACAACTTTTAACCAACTGTTTTAAGGCTAAAACCTCCTGTGAAAATTACAAGTGCATGCTACCATTTAAAGTAAAAATTGAATAAATCCAAAATGTTATTTTCTCTTTTTATTTCATTTGATGATTTTGTGTCACATTAATGTCTTCATGTCATTTACAATTCTCATCCTGTCAACTAAAAGTCAAATGACAAACTTTAAAAAGGATACAGAAGCAGTATCTACCAATAAAGTACCATTTGTATACACACAACTGAATTCTTTCTTTTTTTTAAACATTTCATCTCAAGCAAGGTGATAAAGCCAAAAAGATACAAGGGGCTGCTGAGAGTGAAAGAAACTGAGAAAATGTTATTGAGGAAAGAGGACAATAAAAGAACAGGTTTCAAGATGGCAGAGGATGATTGATATTATATCTAAATTTTTAAGATCATAGTTCAGTTTTGTTTTGGTGTTGTCAGTTTTGTTTTTACCTAATGTTTTAACTGTTTTATATATATATATATATATATATATATATATATATATATATATATATATATATATATATATATATTGAAAGACAAGAAAAATCATCATTCACCTGCTAAGGTTCTTAATCTTGTAATCTTAAAACAGAAAAAAAAAACTTATAAGTCATACTAGACACATTACAGCATTTTATGTTTTGTACAAACAACTACTTTAATAGAGAACTAGGGTCAACTAAAAACTAAGCATGCTATCTTATAAAACAAGTCATAGGCTTTATAGAATAATGAAACTGGTACTAAAAAAGTAAATTTATTTCTCTTCAAAATTACAAGTTTGTCTTTCAATAAATTCACCATTTAGTGCTTTATATTTTCCAAATATTCATTTTCAATAAAAAAGAAATTTTCTGGCTTACTTTTGATCCATTTGTGGATCAACTTCAACTTCAACATCAGATGAAAAATGTTGACTCTTCATGCAAATGAACCCCCCCCTATCATAATCAAAGTACTTTACTAAATAACAGAAACCACATCACTTGAAGACTTCCATCAGCAACAACAACTAAAATGGATAGTACATGTAACTTAAAGAAAAAATAATGACATAATCATGATGTTGAGTTCCCACACTTTCTTAAATAAAATGATAGGAAGGAAACACCCTCAATATTAGAAAGAGCAATAATAGCTAGTAGATTTGAGAAACCTATTTTCCTGAATAGCTATTTTAAGATAAAAATGTTATAAATTTCAACTGACAGTATTGCTAACTGTTCAGTCAATGAATGCCAAACGTTTCCTTATAAGGAAATGGCTAATCTCAATATTACCATTTCAGGAACAAACAGAAATCTAATAGAGTTTAAATTGAGGCTGTGCAGAAGTTTCTCATTGTTTATGCTATTTGTTTACCTTGCATTGCCATGGTTCACAACAAAAAGTCTCCTCTTCAAGTTTTATTCATAAGATAAATTAACTGTTTACAAAATTTCCTTACTTTTCATACACCAGTGAATTTCAATTGATATGGAACATTCTAATGCCAAAAATGATATTACTGCTTTACATCTAACTTATTTACAGTTCTCATGATTAGTAAACATTATTGCTAAATACCATCACACAGCAGCAAACTGACATTAAACACATTTGAACAGGACTTTACATACTGCCAAGTACACATTTGAACATGTTCCATTATAAGCAATGCAACATGGTGAGAAACCTTCTTATTAATGTACCTTTATAATTTTTTTTTATTTTGATACACATTATTCATCTGAGTTAATCATGATGTATTAAATCTACAGATTTTGTTTCAGATATATTCACAATTTTATCATGTATTTTTATTTTTGATATGAAGCAGTTATAATTATTATTGATTTCTGACTACTATTTCTTTCATTATATTTTTACTCAATTTTTGCCACAATTACTTGGACTTTAGTTCTTTGTTTAATGAAAACTTATAAATGATAGTGTTTACTACAGTAGGATGATAGCATTTACTAACTGATATAGAATAAGGACCTCTGTTTGCTAACTGCTATAGAATAAGGACCTCTGTTTGCTAACTGCTATAGAATGATAGTGCTTACTAGTAACTGCTATAAAATGATAACGTTTACTTACTGATATAGAATGATAGCTTTTACTTACTGCTACAGAATGATAATGTTTACTTACTGCTATAGAATGATAATGCTTACTTACTGCTATAGAATGATAATGTTTACTAACAGCTATAGAATAAGTCTTTATTTATTGTTAGATACTGATAGTGTTTACTTACTACTATAGAATGATGGTCTCTATTTACTGTTATAAAATGATAGTGTTTACTAACTGCTATAGAATGGTGGTCTCTGTTTGCTGTTATACAATGATAGTACTTTTCTTACTGCTATAGAATGATAGTGTTTACTAACTGCTATTATAGAATGATGGTATTTTTCTTATTGCTAATAGTCTCTATTTACTAACTGTTATAGAATAGTATAGAATGATAATATCTGATTACTAACTTCTGGACAGACAATCTGTTTTGTGACAAAAAAGCAATTAATATTAAGTTGAAAGTAATAGTAGTCCAAAAGGAATAATATTAACTGACAATGCTTCATTTAAAATTAAAACTTCAAGATAATATTTATACTAATACTACTAGTGTATATGAACAAAATACCAAAAACTGACAGTGGCAATTAGGGAAATGGGAGATAAGTTTATATAGTTAGATTTGATCTTTGTAGTTTCTGCTGCTCAAGCAATACAAAGAGAGGCAAAAACAAATAATATTCGCAATATACTGAAAAATGCTCAATAAAACTAAAAAAACTGATGTATAACTTCATATGGCCCATATAGATATTGTTGAGTATATAAAATATAATAAATGCAGATATTCCAATTCCATATCTGCATCATCTCTTCTGAAAAAATTTTAAGAAGTGCTATTTTTGAAACAAAGACTGACAGACACTGTTCTTGCAGAAAGTTTTGAGCAAAGCACTAATCTGCATCTTAGCACTAACTGACCCATTCTTAGCTCTTGATGGCTGAAGACCCTTTCTTTCCTTAATCCAATGGCAGAAACATGTGATCAGTCAAGAAAATGATTGGCTTAAGTTTAAATCATGGGATCAAACATGAAGACCTGAAGCAAGATTTTCATGTTTATAGTACTGCTTTTGTCTTCAATTTCACTCACCCACAACAATGAGTTCATTCTCAAAAGAATTATATAAATTTTAATTAACATCATGTATTCCATTAATTCAGTTCAGGTTTATAGATATTCTCATGCTAAATGATAAAACTGTTGAGGAGAGATTTCAAAGAGTAACTCTTTTTAGATTTAAACTTGTTCCTAAAATAAATGCAATACTTCAAAAAATCTTAGAAGCATCTGAAAAGAACATATTTATTATTATTATTATACATGTTTGTTTTTTATTATTTCATATTTCAGTACATTTATTTTAACCTTTTGTTTAGATTTGAAATGATTGCCATTTAATCAATGCAAGCTGAGTGTTTTTTCCCCAGAGAAATCAATTTCTCATGAATTGGATTTAGATTTAAATGTCAGTGTCACTAGTTAGGTGATCAAATTACTTTTGTACATACAAAAAAGCAATACATCCAGTATCCAGTACACCTAGCAAGAATTTTAAAACTACAAGTCACTACAACAACTAAAGTGTCCATTCTTTTCGATATACATATATATATGTATGTATGTATGTATATTTACACTATTTATTTATTTTGGACTGTAGTCCTCATCTTTATTGTGATATTCACAATGTTTTAACCATTGCACATTCCGGCTTTCTTCATGAGATATACATTGGAATTTTGAACCAAAACTTTTATTTCGTCCACTGGGGTAGATTGTTCTCGTTCCACATGCCATGCCTTTTCTGGATATCTCAGTTTCAGTTATTTCCATTAAGTAACTCAGCTCTCCAAGTTTTTGCTCACCTCTGCTGTGGCCAGGGATTGAACTCACAATTCTTTGGGTCAAGTCACTGAATTACTTTTATCTACTGAACCATGTGTTCTTGGGCACATAGAACTAAAACAATCTACCCCAGTGGACGAAATAAAGTGTGCTGAAGAAGGCTGTAGTGTGCAATGGCCGAAATGTCATGAATATGCCAATAAATATGAGGAAAACCATCTGAACAATGTAAATAGTATAAATAGTTACGATATGTCATCTCAGAAATAGAGACACACATATATATATATATATATGTTGTTATGTTTTTAATGAAAATCTAACATTTAGAATTGAAAATTGAAATTTATGATTAGCATTTTTTCTGGGGAGCATGAATATAAGATCTTATAATAATTTTAATAGATTTATCAAATATCTGGCCTTGATAAGCATTTTAACACCAAAATTTGGAATTAATCAATCAGATAAGTCTATTGAACTTTTGTGAATATATATATGTGTTTGTGAATAAGTAATTTAAAAAAAATTAAAAAACATTTTTTTGTGAAGGTCAAAGGAGGAAATGTGACTGAACAGCAAAGAAAAGTTACTTATCTTTTTGTGAATGACTGAAAATCCAACTAGATGATTTGTAAGAGTACGCAGTAGGAAATGTCTTGAAAGGCAAGAAACAACTTTCTTTTTTTTCTTTTGCATGAATTCAAGTGTGAATACCTGACTTAGCATGCAAAATTATTTTAACATTTAAGTGTGTTAGCTGAAATGTATTAAGAATGTATTAAAATTTAAAAACTTCATAATAATTAAGGTTTTTTAAATTTTAATACATTGATATGGAAAGATGAAACTTTACAATAGCCATTCATCTTCATCCTTTCATACTAACACGGATGTCCCCCAGGGCTCCATCCTTAGTCCTACACTGTTTTTAATCTTCATTAACGACCTTCCTGATGACAGCTCTCAACATGGCATCTACACTGACAACACTACTATTTACTCCTGCCACGATAGTAAGGGTGATCAGTCAGACAAGGTCAAATGTCAAAAATAACCTCAAGAACATTGTTAACTCAGGCAAAAGATGCCTTGTCAATTTTAACACCTCCAAAATTAAGCTTCTCTCCATTAATCATCAGAGACACCCCTCTCTGCTTTCAATCAGCATGGCTGATGCTATCCTCCAGGAAAGTGACTCATTGCACCTTCTTCGGCTAATGTTCTCAACTGACATGAAGTGGAAAGACTATATTGAATCCATTGCTAGATCAGCTGTCATGAAAGTCAGTTCACTGTGTCGGGCAAGACAATTTTCCTCTCTGGAATCTATCTTTCACATCTATTATTCATAAGTCTATTATTCATTCATGCTTAGAATATTGCTGCCATATATGGTCCAGTGCCCCTGCTATTTACCTGAAGCTCCTTAATAAGATCCAAAGAAGAATCAGCAATATTATTGGTATTGATTTGGCAGATCGGCTTCAGCCAATTGCTCACTGCCATAAAGTTGCCTCTTTGTGCCTTTTTTATAAATACTTTCATGGTAATTGCTTGGATGAGCTCTTCACTATGGTACCGAGACTGTATGAATTTAAGCACAATACTAAGCTGATGATAAAATTTACAGTTGAGCTAGCTTGATTTATCTGCAACTTCTATGCTAACAGTTTCTTTTCTCACACTTCTCACTTGTGGAACTCTCTTCCAGCTCCATACTTTCCAGCCAACTTTAATCTGCAAAAATTTAAAGGCAACATAAATTGCTATCTACTGTCCTCCTGATTGGTCTTTTCATTTTCTCCTCATTACTAATGTTTCTGTTTCTAATTTCTCCCCACCCTGTAACCCCTTGCATGATAGTGGCTATCTTAGGAGTTTGTTCAATAAAATAACACTTAAAGGTGGTTTCTTCTAAGTTGAAATATGTTTCATTAATAAATATTTCACAAAAATCTGTTTTGTTTCAAGTTAAGTTATAAAGTATGTTTTAATAGTGTATCTGTTGAAATTGAAATCTACAAAATTTATTTGTTTTATTAATCTTTAATTTATAGAGATTTTCATAATGATTCATGATGCACATGTAATAAAGAGTACATATTTTCCAAGACAAATCTGAATGGAATAAAACAGTTTAAATTAGGTTTTCCAAATGATGATAGGAAAGAAAAGAGTACTGAATGTAATATTGGTTCTCCAATATGGCACGGAATGCTAAACAATCTCCTCAAAGAAACAGAAATGTGGTTCTACAGAAGGATGCTGAGAATACTATGAACCAAACATGTGAGCAACAAGAAGGTTTTAGAGAAAATAGAAAGAAAAAAGAAATTTATACTTAATATCAAGAAGAGATTGTTGAAATTTCTAAGGTACATTATGAGGAAAGAGGGTCTGAAAAATCCAATACTCACAGGACTGATTGAAGGCAAGAGGAGCAGAGGAAAACAACATATAACATATTTAGTAAGCTTGAGTTTAGGAGAAACTTAAAAAAAGATAAAATTTATTAAGCACTATGACAGTGATGTAATGAAATAACCAGTCACCCCCATGAATGATTACACTATAGGTTCTAAGTACCTATAAAGTCGACCATCTACGAGAGACTTGAAGGGGTAAGTGAGAGCAAGACAATACAAGCATGTCCGACCTTCCAATTAGTGACACTCACTACTAGATTGACCTGTGTGTATAACTGTACTGTATTTCATATTGTACTTATTGTGTACAATAAACCTTTCTTCTAGTATTCACCTGGTGTTATGTGTTTAGTTGCTTAGTATGGAATATAACAGTGGTGATGTGGATGTTTGAAACGAACACACATGGAACATAACAGACGAACAGGAAATTATGGAGAGCTATGAATGCCAACGTCCTGAGGGATGGGAGGCAGAAGAAGAAGAATATTATTATTATTATTATTATTATTATTATTATTATTAACAACAACAACTGAGACACACAGCTTAATAAAAACAACACTTAGGGTACCTTAATATGTAGGATTTATTTGCAAGTACATCACAAAGACCATTGTAGGAAGTTTGATTTTCATTGGGTACTCCACAAATTGTGTCCTTGTGCGAGAAAAAGCTAACCATAATAAATGTCAGGAATAAGAAAAGTTGGGGATGAGATCACCAGTTCAATCATTAGTTTGTTAACTTTTGCTGATGACTGATTAACATGAAAGACATCTATGGTTTCTATGGATTACCAGCTTTTGATAGAAACAAATCTGTCAGAGGCACAAACAAGCTGCTTTGATAATATATCAGTTATATTCATGGAAATGAAGATGAAATTAATACCTGTGAAACAATATTTAATGAAAGTATGCATTGCAGTGAAAACAACAGATTTTAACAATAGTAATTATATGTATGTACACACACTTAGACATATGGATACATATATGCATATACATATACACACATACACATAATTGAATAAAATTTGCAGACAACAAAACTATTACTGATTCACAGCCTTCACAATAAAAAAATTACACTTTACCAGCAAATAGATAAAAGAAATGCATACACACATATACACATGTTTTTTGAGTACTTATATAGATAAAATATATATATATATATATATATATATATATATATATATATATATACATGTGTGTGTAGAGAAGAAATGTCTCTCTCCCCCACTTATATATATATATATATATATATATATATATATATATATATATATAAACCAATAAACAAAGAAATTGCTATTACAAGTTTCACACCAGAACTGAACATCAAGCAATAAAAAGGAATCTAACAATTGCTGTTCTGGTGTGAAACTTGTTGTGATGATTTGTGTGTTTTTAGCTTTATATATATATATATATATATATATATATATATATATATGTGTGTGTGTGTGTGTGTGTGTGTGTGTGTGTATGCATGTATGTATAGCTTCAATAAATATATGCATATATATATATATATATATATATATATATATATATATATATATATATATATATATATGTGTGTGTATATATATATATATATATATATATATATATATATATATATATATATATATATATGTGTGTGTGTGTGTGTGTGTATGTGTGTGTGTTGCATACATTTCTTATATATCTGTGTGTGTGTATGGATGTATGTATTTATGTATATGGGCGTGTGTTAGTTTGTGCATGCACATTTAAATGGATGATAAAAATTGATATTTGATTTGTGCAAACCAACATAGCACAGCTTCATTATGTGCTTTTCACCATATTTTCTTTTGTTGTTAAAATATTTTTCAGTGCATTTTTTTTTAATTCTTTTATTCTGTCTTCACTTATTGAAAGAGAAAGAGAGAGAAAGAGTCAAGGTAGAAGGAGAAAATGGAGGTGAACCAAGACATTCAATGCATCTGCCATTTACTGAAAGTGAAAGTAAAATGAGTTCTACTGTGAATTTTGCTTTGTTTAACGTCCATGGAATACATCTATCATGCTGGAGTGTTACTTTAATTAAAAATGTGTTAAGTTAATTATTTTGACAATTGACTATTTATAAAGTGAAGTAAAAGTCCACAATGTTTCACATTTGTAACAATTAACATGAGATAATGTTATCATTGTTTAGAAGTTACTATGTATGTATTTTAATTAAAAAAAAAAAAAAAAAGATGAAAAATATGTCTGGGTCACAATGACTGCCAAGTTAACTTGGAAAGTTAATCAGTTGACAAATCTAGAGTTCTGTTCAAAGAAATAAAATAAGGTTGAAGGGAACTAAAAAACGTGCACCTGTGATGCCAGAGGCTACCTTAAATAACAATATTTTTGACAGCTTCTAAGTGCCATCCCAAGGGAGAGCCCAAAATGAGTGGTGTTTAAGTCTGAATATTTCCAGTTGATAAGCCTAATATTGTCTATTGCAAGGATTGTGAATTCTGATTCATAAGCCCCCCCCCCCGACAAAGCTGTCTCGATCGTTAACTGGCTTATAGTAATTTTTAATGCATTGGCTACAGTCATTTTGTTCATGCTTAGCAAAGAATTTACATGAATATATTCAAGTAAGAATAAAGGCTTCGTTATATTTAAAAGAGGTAGGAGCCCCCAAAATATGTTTCTGTTGACAATCAGGATTTGATTAACAAATAGAAAACTGTTTTTCACAATTACTTTTATCCTTTGGATTCTAAAATGTTCTCTCCAGGTGTAAGTATATATATATATATATATATATATATATATAAATATATATATAGTGGGGGTGTATAAAAATAAAATAAAACTCAAATATATACTGACAGATAAGGCTGAATTGAGAGAAAATTACATATTCAATTTTGTTTTCATTATTTATTTATTGTTTCAATTTATTTCTTATTTTTATACCTTATTTTATGATTTAATTTATTACTTTATAAATTGATATTTAGATTTGTTTTTCTGATGACTATCACAAGTCAATTTTATTCCCAAATTTTTGAAAATGATGTAAAAAAAAATAAAGTGTAGAATATCTATATATTCACTTGTGTTTTTACTGATAATTAAATATTAATCAGTGACAAGGATAATTTCATACATTACCTTAACACACATATATATTATTATATATATATATATATATATATATATATATATATATATATATATATATAAAAACAAACAAAAAAAACAAAAAAACTCGCCATAACCTAAACTCTTATCCAGATATTCTTGAATAAAACCAACAATACTGAAAAAAAGAAAGAGAAAATAAGCCTAAAAGCAAACTTACCTACTCAGTAAAGTGCTCAAAGCCCATATTGACTAAACTGAACAAAAAATGCTTACCAATGTTAAATCCTATGAAAGGATGGCTCTAGTTATAACTCAATTTTCATGCTTAGGAAATCTTCAGACAAATTATTATTATTATTATTATAAATTTTATATTTTGTGAAGACATGTTAATGTTTCTTAAACTGTCATTAATGTCTACCAACTTGTACATTCAATTTTTTTAATAATTCAACCCCAAGCAAGGCAATAAAGCCACTAAGATGCAAGAGGTTGCTGAATGTGAGAAAATATGAAAAAAAGAGATATTATTAAGGAGAGAACAATAAAAGAACAGGAATCAAGAGGATAGAAAATAACAATTGACACTGCATTTAATTTTTTGAAAATCAAAATTAACCCGAAATCAAGAAGCCAGAAGAGGGTTCCACAAACTAGAAGTGAATGAGAAGAAATTGTTAGCATAGAACTTACATCTAGCCATTTCAACTACAAAATGATGAGACATTACTGCCAATCTAGTAGTATGCTTAAATTCATAAAGAACAGGTACCAAAGAGGAAATCTTTATAGAAAAGGTATAGGAAAACTACATTACGGCAGTGAGAAAGTGACTGATACTAAGATGCCAGGTCAAGACCATAATATTGCAGATGTATTTTATTAAGAATTTCTAGATACATAGCAAAAGCATCAGTGCAGATATGGCAGCAATATTCAATGCATAAACAAATGGTAGATTTATAAATATGCAAGACACTTTCTGGTGAGAGTAATTGTCAAACACAACACATTAAACCAACATTCCCAGTTGTAGACCTAGCAATTGATTCAATTATATTTGCATAATATAATTCTGTCTTTCAAGGATGAGCAGTCTAAAGCAAATCTAGCTTAAAAGTAGATTCCTCGATATAGGGTGCTGGTTTGAGCCCTACCAAAGAGCAAAATTTCCTTTATTAACAATTAATTCTTTTTCTTCTTCTTCTTTGTACTGTATCACTTCAGGATGTGGGCAATCATGGTTCTCCACATCTTCTTGTCCTTTATAGCTCTTATCATTGTTTGCATTTTTTGCTGTCTCTCCAAATCCATGTTCTGCAATCATTAGTTAGGTTATACATTGCTTTCCTCTATCTTGCCTTCAGTATGTTCTGTAAGTGTCAAATTTTCCAAGCCCTCTTTCCTCATTATATACCCAAAACATTTTAGTTATCTCTTTCCGATTCAAAGTTTGTGTCCTTTTTATTTCCAGTTTCCTTAAAACTTTGTTTTTGTTCACATGTTCTGTCCATGGTATTCTCAGAATCTTTCTGTAGAAACACATTTCTGTTGCCTCAAGTTTCTTCTTCATCTGTGAGGAGATTGTTCAGCATTTGCTGCCATATAGGAGGGCCAATATTGCCATGTTTACAAAAACAAAACATGTGCAACCACTAAGTATAATGTTTATGGTAATAAGAAATGTTAAATTATGACCATCAGTTCGTTATATATATATATATATATATAAGGACGCTGAGATCAACACAAAGTGGCAACAGTCTGTTTTATAGTTGAATGAAATCTTTAGGCCATGTGTGCTTTGGCTCAACTATTTATATATGATAGTTAATGCTTCATTATGGATAACAAGGTCTATTATATTATTCTAATGGTTGTTGGGTAGGTGGTAACAATTAGGCTTCAAATTATTGTAGAGGCTATAGAATAGGGATAATTGTGGATCCAAATGCCATTACTTGTAGCTATTTATAGTGCTGTTTGTTAATTTTTTACTCAATATTTATTATTGATTACTTAATTATTTGTTTCTGATTATTATTATTAGATTAATTTGTGTTTATGTGTACATTTGTAGTTTGTTAATTTGTTTATTTATTTATTCAGATATTTTGTTTATTTTATTTATTTGTTTACTTTTATTTTATTTTATTTTTTACAAGTGTTGGTTATCTATTTAGTTTAAAGTATTAGGCTTTGACTAAAGTATGTTACATCATCTGCATTGTATATAGTGTATATATTCGCATTTTTTGTGGGGATATTTTAGGTGTTTGTATTTATATTTAGATATTTAGGTAATGTAGTAAAAATTTGTTTTCATGTGTGCATTCTGATTGTTATTTAGTAATTTGTGTTGGTTTGGATTATAGCTATTTTCTTCTATACACAGTTCTCAGTTTTTGTATTTATTGATGTAGACTGGTGCTGTTTTCTTTATTTTTCATATTTTTGGTGTAATTTAGGTTTTGTTTTCAATTTCCCATATATGTTCAGAAAGCATTGTGCTGTCCATGTATTTAATATTTGTAAAGGATGTGTGCATGTTTTCCCTGTTTCTAGCATCCTTCAGTTACTCTTGCATCATGTATATTTTTCTTCATAATCTGCTGATTTTCAGTGGCTTGGTATACTATATTACTTTGCAAGCAATTACCATTTAAGGGACATTCATATTTTGCTATGCCATTACAGGTGGGCTTAGTTTCTGTAGGTATTCTTTGTTGATTATTTTTCTGTTGTGTCTTTTTATAATTTGTGTCATGTTCTCAGTGCAACTATAGTTGATTTTTACTGTTTTCTTGTGAAGATTGCTTGATGGGGGAAGTGTTTGTTTATGAGTTTAATGAATATTTTTCCAACATTTTTTTTAATGATTTTGTTGTACAGTAGATTAAACCACATGATGTTTCTTTTTTTGTACTCTGTGGTATGTATAAGTTACTGAAAATCCACAATTTTTTAGAACTGTTTCATATTCTTTTTTGGCTTCATTAAAGTTTGTTTCACTGGAAGAATTATCAAATAACCTGTGGTTCATCGATTGTGGAATCTAAAGTACATGTGTGTATGTAAAGTGGTTTTTCATTGGGTTTTCTATATGGTTGATATATACCTTTTCTTACTTTGAGTGTGAAGAAATCTACTTTTAGGTTTATTTTTGGCTATATCGAATCCCATATTTCTGAAAATTTTTATAATTATTTTTCTTTTTTGTCTGTTACAGTTTATTAAGATTATGAGACTGTTGTCCCAAATAGAGGTCTATATCATTTTTATCAATTATTTTATTTTATGTAGTAGAAAGAGAAAGATATGAATCCATCTCTTTCTCCAGTTATGGGTAAATAGGAGGAGAGATTTGGCCATATAGCCTTGGTTGGCAACCAATCTAAGAGAAGGAAAACTCTGAATTCAAACCACTTGCTACTTTGTAGGCCTTGCCTTTTTAGGCAAAGGTTAGAAGAAGGTAACCTCAAAATAAATCCACATGTCATCTTGTAGAAAGGAACTGGCCCCTACCACAACAGAAAATGATGGACACCCCAGGCTTAGTACAATAGTTCTAACAAACAAAAGACTAGGACATGCACAGCACCGTGGACCTCTCATGTCCATGGGTGTATTAGCTACGACACTTTAGACAACATGTAGTAAATGTATACCGATAAGCTTGCATCATCAAATCTTCCCATTGTGATGTTGAAGGTTCTTTTTTCTTTATCAATGCATCTTCATTGTCAAATAATAGTGATTTTCACTACTTGGAGTTGACCTCTGTCCACTTTTATATTTTTTATATCTAAATGCACTCTTTCTCTGATATTGAGAACTTTTACTTATAAATATAGCATAACATAAAACTATATTTTTATTATATATATAAAATAATACAAATCACTAACACTTATCAAAATACAGAGGAATCAATTACAGAGTTAAAAAAAAAACAGGCATGTTGGCTCAAACATATTTATCTAATAAATGTTTATTGTAATGTGTTCATGTACATTTGTTTTTCTTACACTTACAGAGCATGCTTATGCTTTATTTTCTTTTAATTTTTTAACATTTTTATAGTCAAGACTATTAAAATTTTAAAATATTAAAAGAAAATGTTCAAATTGATTACCTATTATTTCAAGTATATAATATATAAATTAATTCCAAACTAAAATAATATAAAAGACAAATATTAATTACATTATGAAAAGAAAATTCAGCAACATTTCAGTTATGTGCCAGTTGTGATAGATGCATAGGCGATCATGTATCGAAAGATACATGATTGATGAGGCAGATTTTTTTCCCACAGTAGGTTGCCATTTCTTTCTCTGGTAGACCAGTTGCCATCCAAGGCTATAGAACACGATGTATCCTGCTATTTACCAATAGCTGTGGGGAGAAGAAGAGGATTCATACTTTTCCCAAGGGTATTAGCATGTAAATGAATGTAATGGATTCGACTGGAATTCAAACTTGGCTCTCCAATTCCTCAATCCAAGCTGCTATCCATCACTCCACCATACCTCCAGCAACATTTACTTTTGTTTATTTGACATTAAATTACATCACTTAGCATCCTACATAATTTACCTAAACTTTTCATTTATCCTGATATATATTTATAAGCATTCTTAAATTTAAATTTTTTTATTTTGTTTATAAATACTTGTTGCATAATAAAATCCTTACATTTGTCTTGATAAAGTCCATCAGAGGATGTAATGCATTGGCTAAGATAACTTTTCCTTTCGTCTTTATTCATATTCCTTTTGCAGATATATTTTTCGTTATATCTGAAATTTTATATATATATATATATATAAAACTGTTCAGTTGTTCCAAATCCAAATCTTATTGAGATCAACACCAGATCCATTTCTATTTCTATATATAAGTGTCAAAATTCTGTGACTGAGGGTTAGTTGATTTGAAAGACTCAAAAATTTCAACATGACTGTAAAATACTTGAAGTTACACTTGAACTAGAAAATATATTAAATAATTGTTAGACTTAATCCATTTCATATGTTGCCAATGTTTACATTAAGGTATGTTTCATTAGCAGATATGGTCATCCGGGAAAGATGGTCAAAGATTTGCTGTTTATAAACAGTAATTTGGACTTTGCTAATCAGATGCTTCTTTGTGACTGAATGGTCAACTGCACATCAGATCAAAAGATGGCTCCCATTGTGGTTACATGTTCAATACCTGTTGGAGAAGCACATATTTTCTATGAATCTTCTTGAACATTCAAGCCAGTAAATGTAATTAATACTGTTTATTTAAAAAAACAAAGCATTTACTTAAATAAATTGTATCTATTAAAATAACATATAAACAGAAAATATATTAAATAATTGTTGGACTTAATCCATTTCATAATATATATAATTATTTATTCGAAAATTATAACATAAATATATTATAAAATCATTACAAAAATAGCTATTTTGTAGTGATTTTATAACATATTTATGTTATAATTTTCGAACAAATAATTATATTTGCTCTACTCTGTATTGAGCGCTCTTTTAAGAATAGTAATTGTTGGAATTTATTCTGGAAACACCAATCCTATACTTGTATGTGTATATATATATATATATATATATATATATATATATAACTGTTCAGTTGTTCCAAATCCAAATCTTACTGGGATCAATACCAGACCTATTTCTGTGTATAAGCATCAGAATTCAATGATTAGTTGATTTGAAAGGCTCAACATGAATGTAAAATACTTGAAGTTACACTAGAACTTGGACAGAGATGTTAATAGTTTACAGGTGCCAAAAGTTCCTCTCTTAAACAAATATATTTTCTGTATATTCTTCTCAAGATGTCAAGATGAATGGATTTCCTCCCTTGACATTTCCCAATATTGGGCTTCAAGACAGGCAGGGAGCATAGACAATGAAGGTTATTGAAGAAAAATATGGCATATAATAAACTGCTCAAGTTGACACTGATTCAGATGGGAAAAATGAACACAGCATGTCTGGATTCTGAAGATTTCTGCCCCATCAAGATCATCATGATACAATATAGAAAAAACGTCCAAAGACTGTCAAAAAACTGAAAAGGTGAAAATATTGTTGACAGAAGATAAATTCTAGAACATAAAAATAAAAACATACAAACATAATGAGAAGCCCTGCACTATCCTTTTAAACTCTGGACAAGATGAAAATGGGCCTCAAATGTCAAGTGCATATAGACCTTAAAAGAATGAGTATAAAAAAGATAAAGTAATGTATGTACAGTTATCTTGAATGCCCACAAAATACATCATAATAGGTTATACTGTTGAGGAAGGGGAAAATTTGCTACAAATGCCAGAAATATGGGCGTTACATAGCCAAATATATAAGATGACCAATGTGTAAGAGATACAGACACAAAGACACTAAACACTCTGATGGAGAATATGATGAAGCAGTTGAATGCATTGTCATAGATATCATGCAGCAGATACACAAACGTGTGAAATCTGAAGGTCAGAAAAGAAATCACAGAGGAGAAAAATTGTAATTTCCAGAGGCCCAAAAAATAGTAGAAACTAAAAAAAGAATTACATCATATAATATTGTTCAAAAACCACCTACACCAACACCTGTAAGTTGTATAAGTACAAAGCACACTTTGAGAATCTACTAAAATTAGGATGAGAGGACTGGCTAATATTTATAAAAGAAATCAAAACAGCATTAAGAAAACTAAAAACTATATCTGCTGCTCTTCCTCACAAAACCAAACCCATAAAAACTCAAAATCAAAAAAAAAAAAAAAATTCACACACACAAAAAAATAAAAACAAACAAAGCATGTCACCAAAACTTTTTCAATGAAGAACTCTCTTTTAGGACACCCAAAAATCACTTACCAAACCAAAATCCCACAAAAAGAGAATACAAAAACATCTCAAATTCAACTATGCCTGTCTACTAAAGAATCTTACCTGTCAATGACACCAAAAGAGACATACTTAAAGAGTCAAGAACTATCGACCAAAAATCCCAAAATAATCACAGTCAATGCTCCTTCGCAAAACGAAAAACACAATTAGAGAAAGCCACAAACTCCACAAATCCTTTACAAAAAAGAAACAGTTTCAATATATTTAAAAAAAAATGGAAACAGAAGACAATTCTTCACCTCACAAACTCAATCAAAACCAAAACATTCCAATAAATATTCTCCATACTGTATTATGACCCATAAAAACATCAAATGAAAGTTCATGTCAAAAGAACTAATTTCTCTTTTAAATCATTCTTCACAAGTTTATGTAACTTTACTTGTTAATCAAACTTAAGTACAATCTAACCATTTCTCTGTCTTGCTTTGACAGCTGATACTATTAAAGGAAAATTTATATTGACATTATTGTTATAGCAATAGTTATTTTCTCCTTGTTAGTAAAGAAATATTTTAAAGGTACCATTTATAAGTTCACCTATCGTCTGGTTCACACACCTTCTAAGGCTTTTGAACAGAAGTTGAGGTTTATTCTTTGTTCCCTATTTAAGATTGGGTTTCCAATTCTTTTTGAAGTCTATTCAAGTCTCTTTTACATCCAGTAGCCTCTTACATCTTAGTGGCATCATAGCCTTGCTTGGAGTGAAGTGATTAAAAAAAAATTCCAACAGTTGAAAATATTTATTAAATTTTATAAATGCTTTTTGTATTTTTATATTTAAATTCTACTTTTAAATTAAAAAAAATTCTACTTTTAAATTAAAAAAAAGTTATACAATAAAATTAAAAATTATATAGTACTTTTAAAAATTACATTGTACATTAAAAACATTATGGGAATGATCATGATGGTAATTAATATAGAAATGTTAATGTTATGATGATTAATTCCTTATGATTTTGTTTTGGAAGACAAAAAGAAAAACTGACTTCAATATTAAATAACTCAACAACAGTTAACTTGTTAAATCAACCAACTTAGCATAACCTTATTAAAAATATTGATAATAATGGATGTATCTGGTTTCATGAAAACAAACTTATTTTTCAGGACATGGGCAATGCATATATATATATATATATATATATATATATATATATATATATATATATATATTAATGTATATTTTAGGCAGCAATTTTTCATTGATGCATGTTTCATTAAATAATATAGACAACTTTTTGTCTATTTATTTTAAGTAAGTTCCTTTCATATTGTCTGATAAGTTTAATAACATTATCATTGTAAGCCAAAAGCTTAGATTGGATTTAAACATGTATCAATATGGTGATTTCCTTTCGTCTTTCAATGATAATGTTATTAAGCTTATCAGACAATATGAAAGGAACTTAAAATAAATAGCCAAAACTTGTCTATATTATTTAATGAAACATGCATTTGATATATATATATATATATATATATATATATATATATATATATATAGAGAGAGAGAGAGAGAGAGAGAGAGAGAGAGTGTTAATTTGAAATACTGTTTTTGAAGCCAAAATTGATGATACGGTGGCATTTAAGGCAAGCAGGATTTGCAGTAGAGTCCGCAATATCGAAGACAGGGATAGAACACTAATAGAATTAATATGGAAAACGTTTTTTTATCACTTAACCCATGCTTTACTTCGAAGTTTTGTGGCTGTATGTGTCCCAACACTTGTCAGAACAGAGTTAATCTGTCGCTGTTTCTCGATTCTCTTGTGCTTTTATTGGTATGTGTGTTATCTATTACCTTTTTTCTCCTTGTTGATTGATTGCTGATTTCCTCTATTTTTCTCTTTTATTTCTTTTCTTTCATTCATTGGTCTCTGATTATTGTTGACCACTTAATTTATTTCTTTTTTAATCAGTATCACTCCAAGCAAGGCAGCACAGCCACTAGTATGCAAGGGGCTACAGGTTGTGGGAGAATTAGGAACAGAAACATTAGTAATGAGGAGAAAGAAAAGAGTAATTAGGAGGACATTAGATAGCAATTGACATTGCATTTAAATTTTTGCAGATTAAAGTTGGTTGGAAAGCATGGAGCTGGGAAGGAGTTCCACAAGTGAGAAATGCAGAATAAGAAACCATTTGCATAGAAATCATGGCTACATCTAGCTATCTCAACTGTAAATTGAGGAGATCTCACCACCAGTCTAGTATTGCACTTAAATTCATACCATAGTGAAGAGCTCATCCAAACAATTACCATGAAAGTATTTATAAAATAGGCACAGAGAGGCAACCTTAAGGTGGCAGGCAAGTAACTGAAGCCAAGCCACCAGAGCAGGAACAATAATATTGCTGATTCTTCATTGGATCTTATCAAGGAGGTCCAGGTAAATAGCAAGAGCACTAGATCATATAAGGCAGCAATATTCTAAGTATGGATGAATGGTATGCTTATAAATATGCAAGATAGATTCTGGAAAGAGAAAAATTGATTCACTCAACTCAATGAACTGACTTAGCAGCTGATCTAGTAATCGATTCAATATAATCTTTCCACCTTATGTCAGCTGAGAACATTAGCCTAAGTAGGTGCAACAAGTCAATTTCTTGGAGGATAGCATCAGCCATTCTGATGGAAGGCAGAGAAGAGTCTCTCAGATGATTAATGGAAAGCAGTTTAGTTTTGGAGGAATTCAAATTGATAAGCCATCTTTTGCCCAATTAATGATGGTCTTGAGATCATTTAGTATGTCGGCTGCCATTTTAACCTTGTCTGACTGATCAGTCTTACTATAAAGGCAGGAATAAATAGTAGTGTCATCAGCATAGATGCCAAGTTCATAGCTGATGTCATCAGGAAGGTCATTAATGAAGATTAAAAACAGTGTAGGACCAAGGATGGAACCTTGGGGGACACCTGTATTAATAAGAAAGGATGTAGATGAGTAACCATTCAGCACAATTTTCCGTTTTCAATTTGATAGGAACTGCATCAGCTCAAAAATGTGTCTGGAGATATTGTAGCTTTTCAGCTTGTGGCAAAGATCTGAATGCCAGATGCTATCAAAGGCTTTCGAGATGTCCAATCCTACAGTCCAAGGATCACCATTGTTTATATAAAGCATGACAGACACTTTCCCCAATTATCATTAGAACATCAGCAGTTGATCTGGAGAAATGAAAGCCATATTGCTTGTCTGAGAAAAGACCCTGTGATGAGAGATGATGAATCAATTTAACATTGATTAGGGCCTCTAGAATTCTCCCAAAAAAAGACAGAAGGTTAATAGACTGATAGTTGGATGGGTCAGACAGTTCACCAGAGTTCATGAATTTTGTGCATGTGTGTATGTTTGTGAAAGTGTGTGTCTATGCATGTGTCCATGTATGTGTATACATCCATGCACACACACCCACCCACATGTGTATGTTTGTGTATTCATCTATACGTGTCAACCTTTCCTATTCACAAGTTTTTTGTTAGTGATGTTAAACCAATTAATTGTTTCTTTTGTATTTTTTCATTGGTTTCTGTTTAATATGCTCCTTAACTTTGTGTATATTTTTTCTATGATTTGCTTACTTATTTTTCTAATGTTGTTTTTCGTAGGATTTATTAGTCTGCATGTTGGTTTATTTAGGAAATTGTTTTTGTGGTCTTTCAGTTTAATAAATGGTTCTTCTTTCAGTAATTGTTTTATTCTATTGTCTTGTTTTAATTTGGCAGCTATGGCTTATGCTTCTTCATTTATGTTGTTTTCCAATTTTTTCTAAAAATGAAAATGCATATAGGAGTGCAAACATACAAATACAGCTTCCCATACTTCCAAACACAAACATCAAACACTAAATAAAGGTAAAAAAAACATATACAGTTAACACAAACACACAATTAGACACACAATAGTACAATACAGTTAACACAAACACACAGTTAGACACATACATGAACACATAAATATATACATGTGCATGAGTATGTGTGTATATGTAGACATACATAGATATGCATATAGACATACACTGGTACAAAAAACAATTTAAGATCACAAAAAATCCCCAAAACTGAACAGTTTTTTACGGGGGTTTTCACACAATCAAACACAAACATCAAACACTAAGTAAAATTAAAACACTAAGTAAAGATAAGTAATACATCCTAAAAAAATATTAAAAAATTAAGTAAACTGAAATAATACAACCCAATAAAAAAATAGATACATTTAACACTAAAACAAGAATGAAATTAAACATAAAATACAATTAACACAAACATAGAGATAGGCACATATGCATGAATACACAAACATACATGTGCAGGTGGGTGTGCGTGTGCACATGTGTGTGAGCGTGTACGTAGGTGCATACTCATATGTGTGTGCATGTAAAGAAGCACAGCTGCACAAGAATACAGACATACACCAAATTCCAAACGTAACCCAAATTAAATGGTCAACAATAACCAAAGATAGAGGAAAAAAAAAGAATGAGAAATCAACAATTAATCAACAGGGAAAAAAAAGGAAATTGATAAAACACTCATACCAATAAAAGCACAAGAGAAGTGAGAAAGTGGCAGATTAAGTTTGTCCAATGAGTGATTGGACTCATACAGACACAAAACATGGAAGTAAACATGAGTTAAGTGAAAAAACTTTTCCCTATATATATATATATATATATATATATATATATATATATATATATATATATATATATATATATGTATGTATATATTTTCCAGCTTGGAAGATGCACCCTAGGATTGGAAAAGAAATTTCTAAGAAAAAATGTTATTCTCATACAACAACACATTAACCATGTGTCCCTCACATACTCGCATCACATGTTGTTTACATTAATCAGTCATCTGATTTTGTTTCTATGGCAATGACATACTTGTTGGTGGTTAGTAAATATACTATATATCTTTCATTGTCTAAGGTGGTTTTATTTTCATGAAAATGAATTAAAAAATTTTAAAATATGCATATAAAAATATAAAACAATCAAAGAAATTTCATTCATCTCCAGATCCCAAGTATTCATCACTGCTAGATTCATGTAAAAGCTTTAAACTATCATCTGTAGAGTCATTACTACTGTCAGTCATGTACAATAAATGATCCTCACTACCATCCATGTCATTACTTATACCACACATTTTGAAAGACTTTACAACCATTTTAGTAATAACAGCATTCCAAGATTTCAACACCCATTCATACACAATTATGATCAAGAGCAGAAACACTCCAGGCATGGTTGTGGCTTGGCTCCTGGAAAATTTATAGTTTTGGAAATACTTGTAACAGCTAAATACTGAGGTTACATTATATAAAAGGCTGAATTAGATAGATAGCTAACATTAGAGTGTAATGACTTAACATATATATCAATGTCCCACCCAGTCAAGACAAGTAGGTGACTGTCCAAGCTTATTTGAGCCTGGGCATTGCCTTACATTCGTCTTGGAAGATGCATGTATATTTTTCAGGGTATTTTTTAGGAAAAAAGTGCATCTTGTGAGCTGAAAAATACTGTATATATTTTAATATATATTATATTAATATATATCTTTTAATACATATATATATATATATATATATATATATTTTAATATATATATATAATATATATCTCTTAATATATATATATTATATATATATTTAAATATATATATTATATATATCTTTTAATATATATTATATATATCTTAATATATATTATATAGATATCTTTTAATATATGTCTTTTAATATGTATCTATATATATATATATATCTTTTTATATTTTTAATATGTATCTTTATATATATATATATATATATATATATATATATTTTAATATATAATATATTTATTTTTAATATGTATATATATATATATATATATATATATCTTTTATATCTTTATTATATATATATATATATATATATATATATATATATATATATATACATTTTAATACATATATATATATATACATATCTTTTTATATACATATATATATATATACATATCTTTTACATATATATATATATATATATATATATATATATATATATTTTATAATACATATATATATATATATATATTTTCTTTTAATACATATATATATATATATATATATATATATATATATATATATATATATATCTTTTAATACATATATATATATATACATATATTTTAATACATACATATATATATATATATATATATATATATCTTTTAATATATATATACATATATATATATATATATATATATATATATATATATTTTAATATATATACACTGGAGTTAAAAAATTTGAAGTCAACCCCAGAATTATCATGGGATGAACTTGACAGAAGAGTGAAAGAAAAATGAAAAAGAGTTCTTATATTCCTTGAAAAAAGAATGGAATCAATTATTAAACTTATAGTTTGAGAAACTTTTGGAACAAATGCAAGAACTTTGAGCTGCAGTAATTAAGGCTAAAGGAAGATATTTTGATAAGAGCAAAATTTAATCATAAAATACTTTTTATCTTTTTGTCATAATAAAATTTCTGATGAAAATAACTTGTCTGACTTTTTTAAAACTATGTATAATAATTTTCTCTTATTTAAAATACAAAACAACTATTTTTTGGGCCAATTTAAAAAATTACTAGATGTCACCTCAAACATTTGAACTGTAGTATATATATATATATATATATATATATATATATATATATCTTTTAAAATATTTTTTCACACTATATAAGCCAGTAAAACCACTAAAACACAAGGGCATACGGAGGTTTTATATAAAAGATACTGTGACACTACATTACAGTGGTTAAAAGGAGACTGAAGCCTAGATGCCATGTTAGAACCAATAATATTGCTGATTCTTTTTTTTGATTTTTATAAAGAATCTCTAAATATACAGCAGGAACACCAGTCCATATATGGTAACAATGTTCAAAGCATTGATGAAAGGTAGACTAATAATATTTAAGAGAAAAATTGTCTAGCATGATACAGTGAACCAACTTTCTTAGTAGAAGACCTAGCAATTCATACAAAAGTCATTAAAATTAAGAAGCAATTCCTTGCCCCAGTTAACAACAAATTATAAGTCATTTTTTAGATCAGCTGCTAGTTTGAACTTATGAACTGATGAGATTTACTATCAAGATATCTTTTAATATATATAAAGAGGTTAATGGTCAGAGTTGGAATTAGACCAAGAAACAGTAGTACTAATAAAGTACTCAATAGACATATAAAAACATAAAACTCTATGAGGAACCCATTTTCCAAGTTTAAGAACTTTTCCAAGTTGTTGAAGATGACGATGAACAGTTGTATGGTTTGAACTGAGAACCACTGCAAATTCCTCAAATGATAAAGCAGGATTTTCTTCAAGGGCTGCTTCAAGAAGCTTTTCATCAAACTCAACTGGACGTCCGGTTTGATCTTCATCTTCAAGGGTGAAATCTCCACCTCTGAATTTTGCAAACCATTTTCTGCAAGTTCTTTCATTCACACATTCCTCTCCATAAACTGAGTGAATGTTTCTAGCCACTTTGGCTGCTGAATTTCCTTTCTTGAACTCATAAAGCATTATGTGCCTCAAATGATTCTTGGGTACTTCCATGTTAGCAGGGTTTTAATCAAACCTAATTTAATTTTATTGTTCTCTGAAATAAAAATTGATCAGTTTAAATGCATCTAAACATAAAAATAATGTTCAGCTCCATTGGACATTATAAAATACTCTTTAAATTTCGTTCATTTTAAAAAAAGGTAAAATTCAGACAGAACTTATGGGATGACCTGATATATGTACATATATATATATATATATATATATATATCTTTTAATATATACATATATATGTACATATATATATGTTTTTATATATATATATATATATATATATATATATATATATATATATATATATATATATATATATGTCGTTTAATATACACATCTATCTATATATGTCATTTAATATACACACACACATATATATATATATATATAAATATATTAAAAGACATAATATATATATATATATATATATATATATATATTACCTCCCAAAAACTCAATACCTAATGTTTAAAATGAATTTTAAAAATGAAAAAATCTTTCTTGAAGCTTTTATTTTAGTTTCACTTTCAAGCTAATAGATTAAATGTAATACTTCAATAAGCAAAATATTTTGCTCTACTTTGAAACTAATTTAAATTAATTCTGAAGAGTTTTTTTTTTAATTTTTAAAATTTATTTGAGTAATATTAGCTGATTTAATGTTTTATTAATCTGATTTGTAACAAATATTACTGTATTTTTAACATGGAGGTAGGTATAAGGTGTTAACAGACTGTCTGAAAACTAGATTATCTAATTTTTTTCTAAAAATTACTTCAGAAATATAACATGAGTGTCTTTTTCATATAATTTTTAACTACCCAGTAATCTTAAAAATTTAGGAAAATATTCTCCATAATGTAATATTTTATTGAATTTTAGGTACTTTGGTTTTTATGTTCTCCATAGTTACCATTCTTATTTTCTGATAATATTGTGTGTAGACATCAAAAAATCAAAAACGTTTATTCACACAAAAAAAAGATATAAAATTCTTTTTAAAATACTGTAGTTCCCTTAATTGTAGCAAACTTTCTCATTTACGATTAGTACATATAGTTTTTACCTAATAACAATATTGCCTCACCAATAGAAATTTAAAAGATTTAGAACTTTATAAATTATTCTAATTAATATTTTTAAAAATGATAACAATTTTTGTAAGAACTCATTACTCATTGAAATATTTTTTTTATTAAAACAATAGTGTCCATAATATATCATTTCATAAAAGCAATTAAAAGCTTTTCTAATTAAATAATGTCTTACTTTTATTACATTTTTTATTTTATAATTCAGAGCAGTTTATTAGTAACTAAGAGTGAGGAGCTGTTTTACAAAAAAGTATTGATGATTTAAATTATCCAAGGCATGTAACAAATATAAATATTAAACAGTTCAAAAGTGAATTTCTCAAAATTTCATAAAATTAAATAAGTGGGAGTAACAGATGTAAAAAATAAAAAGATTTTCTGAAAAGAAACATTTCTAAAATAATTTTCTTCATTTCTGAAAGTTTCATTAAAATCTGATTATTTCATTTTTGCAAGAATTTCCAAATCATAGTGTATTTAACAACTAAAAGATGCTAAAATTTCCTATTGTCTTTTGTACCACCCCTACTGATGCAATAAAAAACAAGATTTTTAAACAAACTTTTGAAGGTTCTAAAATGTCTCAAAAAAATATAATTTAATAATTAAAAAATCTTTTAATGTTTCTTTTTAATAATAACAAAGATTGTGATGATAAAATTCTGTTTGTATTAAGTTTGGGGCATTTTATCATCATGTCAGCTCATTTTTTAGTGAATCTGTGGAGATTACCTACATATATATGTGTGTGTGTGTGTGTGTGTGTTAAATATTGAACATTATGAAATGTTTGTCTTCTTAATGTCTCAATTATTTACATTTGCTCAATTTTGTCTATTGATATTTTTAGCTTTTACCTTACAATCTGGTCTGTAAAATGTGCTTACAATTAAGCTTTATCTGATAATACAAGACCATATGGCCAAATCAGATAGCATATTATAATTTAAAATATATTTGTTCTACTGATCCAATTCTGTCACTATGTCTCATTTCTTTAATTCTTTTTAAGAAATATAGTCATTCTATGTTTTGTGTGACAAGCATACAAATTGGACTACTAATGTTTCAACAAATAACATTTTAAGGTTTACATACAACTTTATTTTTATTTTCAATGAAGTTATAAAAAATAATGCTGCAAAGAAAAAAAAATCTTAATCTTATAATGCAAAAAATTGTCAATAATCAAATGACTATTTAAGCTTCCCCATTCTTTATGAAAACCAGACAAGAGTGAGCAATCAATGAAAGAGAAAAACATCTTCAAGAAGAGAAGAATTAATAAGATGACAAGGTGATTAAGGAGTTTTGTTTGACAATACTAACAAAGGATTTATTTTAATGCTGCTTAGATACCAAAAAAATAATGAATACACTGAGCAAGAAAAATTAAAACTTATAAAAAAATAAAGTAAAAATTTCCATAAAAATACTAAAGAAATTTAATTATTGAGTCAACAAACAAAGATAAATACACTAATAAAAATAGCTGATCTTGTAACGAAAGTCAAGACAGTTATTTAGCCCTAAGTGAATCCCTCCTGAACTGTATAGGGTTAAAGAAATGCAACAATGTTCCTTTTATTATTTTTCTTTTTAGATATTTCACCATCAGACAGGAAAAGATAAAAGCTCTGTTTCCTTCCATCTTTGTTGGTGGAAGTAATAAAAATCACTTTCATAGATATTTGAAACTCAGAGAAGAGCTATAAATCATTATAAAACACTATGTCACATTTCTAGAATCAGAACATAGATCTTGGGAGGAAAATATTGTCATTATTTATTGATGCTGCAAATTTTAGGCTATTTTTAAAAATTGCCCAATATTTCCAGTCTGCAAACTTTGTTTTAATGGTCTGTCATTACTTGACTGACATCTTTTCTGACAAATCTAACAACCAATGTCCAAGACTGATTTCACGGTTCGAGTTGACGACAATGAAACTTTCCTCTCACAGAAAACAAATAAAAACAATTCCATATGTGCCACCTTCTTCATTTCTACATGTGATTGTTGTATTCAGAGAAAGAAAAGTTTAAATAATATCAGAACTTCCTTTATTTAGGATAAAATAACAAGATGGCATTTGGAGATTTAAGTAGAGGTCTATAATATTTCTTGCAGTTTTGATAGGTTTTTACATGAATTTGCTTACAAATAATCCTACAAAAGACTTCTAAATAAAATACAAGTGCCAAACTTGTAAACACTGGTCAGTTCAGATGAAAAAGAAAATTCAACTGCTGATAATCTAGACTGCAGCTTTTCTATTCCTAAACTGTTAGATATGAGAAGAAATGTTATTTATTTTCTTTCATCTTGTAGATGTTGCTTTTATCACAATTCCAAGAACATCATTGTATGATAATTAACTAAGCAGTCCCAGCTATGGTTTAAATAGTAGGATAGACAGGCTGTCTAGCATTGAGTGACAACTAGTCTAAGAGAAGGAAAGCTTGGAATTCCAAACTGTGGAGAAGATAACTGGAAACCACTTCACTATCTTCCCCAAGAATTCATGGCAAATCACAGATAATAAAGAAATGGAATTTATTAAGAGACATAATCACCTAAGTCCTGTAGGGACCTGGCATTTTTTTTTTAAGTACTCAGTACACATTGGAAATATTGTTGAAGAAGATGTACCTAGCATAGTACCTAGGGTAAAGATTTGCTAGCCTCATACCCTGACCATTTCTGAATTTTCGAGCATCATACCCCGACCATTTCTGAATTTTCGAGCATCATACCCCGACCATTTCTGAATTTTCTAGCCTCATACCCTGACTCTTTCTGTATTTTCTAACCTCATACCTGACCATTTCTGAATTTGCAAGCCTCATACCTCGACCATTTCTGAATTTTCTAGCCTCATACCCGAGCATTTCTGAATTTGCTAGCCTCATACCCAACCATTTCTGAATTTGCTAGCCTCATACCTGACTATTTCTGAATTTGCTAGCCTCATACCCTGACCATTTCTGGATCTGTGACTATTGCTATTTCCATGACAAATGTTCAGAGGCGCTTCATTTTTTTAGTTCCACCACTTCAAATCTTTACTACATGGACATGCCAAGCTACTGTGATGAAGTCAAATCATTTTCACTTTTTCCTAAGAACTGCTACTTTATGGAACAGACTCCTGTGTGGATGCTTTCCTGAACACAGCAATTTTATCCTCTTCAAGTCAAGAGTCAATCATTATTTATCATTCAGTCATCATATGTATTTTAACAGCAGCCATTTACCTTGAGAAATTTAGGATAAAAAATCAGTATTAACTAAATTCAACTGCAACAGAAATTTCTATCATCTGCAACTGAGCTATAGAACTGCAATGACAGAAATTCCCATCCTCTGCAGTAAATGGTTTAACCAAATTTTATCTGAGATCATAAGTTACTTTTGTGAATCAAACAAGACATGCCAATTATAAGAAGCATCAATTTTGCCATTAATATTCTGATAGGGGATGTATTTGAGTTGAAAAACTATAAACAACAGACAGCACCTTTATCTCAACATGATCATGGCAGTAGATTCTGTAGATCAACACTGGCTCAACAGACAAACAGCCTTTGCTACCAGAGTTTCATTGTGTATCTGACAAGGCAAAACACAAAAGAGGATGAATCAAATTTGACAGGTCAATGAATAGAGAAAAGTGAGTCAAGTTCTGTAAAGAAGAGTAAAGGACAGCTGAACAAGGGTTTCAAATAAGACCAAAAAAGGATAAACTAAACTACAAAAAGATGAGAAATATTGTGCTGTATGTATTCTAGTGCCAACTCTTTATCCTTCCAATCTCAACTCTCAAACCATTCTTTTGAATTATGAGTTATGTACATGGGTGAGTATGAAGGACATAATATATTAGAAATATATTTCTATCCACTTTCATATTTATTTGATATATGCATGCCATATATATATATATATATATATATATATATATATATATATATTTATATGCATGTTTATATGCATGTCTAGATACAGGTAAATATATGTAAGGAATTAGCATTTATAGTAATATATATATAAAATATATATACGGCATGATTATATGAACATAATTTATATCTCTCTCTCTGTATATATATATATATATATATATATATATATATGTTTGTATGAAAATATTTATGTCTGTCTGAATATGTACATATGTGTATATGCTGTAAAACATCGCATATATTTTATATATTTATGTTTAGACCTATGTATCAATGTATATCCGAGTATGCCATATTCCGTCATTACATTTATATATGTCTGTGTGTGTGTGTGTGTGTGGACATATTAAAAATATATGCATATATGTGTGTGAGTGTATTAAATATATGTGTGTACAGATATATATGTGTTCGTGTGTATATATATATATATATATATATATATATACATACATATATATTATATATATATATATATATTTATACAGACATATATATTATATATATATATATTTATACATACATATATATTATATATATATATATATATTTATACATACATATATATTATATATATATATATACATATATATATATATATATATATATAAACTAATTTTATTAAATAAAACTGACAATCTATGTCTATTCAATTTATATTGTCTACAATTTCCAACTGAAGTGTCATACATCAGGATTAAAATTGTTAATAAACTTAATTTTAATCCCAATGTAACAACACCTCAGTTGGAAATTGGAAAGATAATATATTAAGTTGAATAGACAGTCTTTCTCAGTGTTATTTAATAAAACTAGTGTGATGAATTCCTGCTACTTAAATACACATTATATATATATATATATATATATATATATATATATATGAGAGTGTGAGTGTGAGAGATTATTACAAGTGTTTGATGTAGACGTCTTCCCATCCAGAGGCTTTATAAATGTCCTGTTTCCTTTTTATGTCCCAAGTTTGTGACTCATGGATAAAATTTACAACCATTCTGTATAAATAATATTTAGATCAAGAGATATGAGTAACTGCTTTATGTTGTAAATCGGATGGAAATGTATCATCATCATCATTATTTAATATAGACCAGGTATTTCTGTATATCCCTGCAAGTATATCTATAACATGTCGCGTTTCCTTTTTTATTTGCAGAAATGTAGAAGAAATTTCTTTTTTTTCAGTTTTACTTATTCAAACTTTTAAGATAGATATAATGATTTTCTTTGTTGGACAAAACAGTAAAATAAGTTGGAAACAAGAAAAAAAGATTTATTTGAAAAGGGGGGAGGTCAAAAAATTTTCAAATTTAAATATCAAATTAAAGCAAAGTGATCTTTTTTTTTATTCTTTTTTGTCATTAATGGTTTCCATCTATTTTATATGTAAAAAAATAAGAATATAACAAAATTAAATTTTATTTAAAGTTACAGCTAATTTCAGAAGCCTCTTTGACATCATCAATATCATCTTTTTTAATAAATTCCATGCTTAAAATATTGCTGCCACATATGGTCTGGGACTCCTTCTCTTTACCTTGAGCTTCTTGATAAAATCTAAAGAAGAATCAGCAACATTATTGGTTCTGATCTGGTGGCTTGGCTTCAGTTATTTTCTCACTGCTGTAAGGTTGCCTCTCTGTGCCTTTTCTATAAATACTTTCATGGTAATTGTTCAGATGAGTTCTTTGCTATGGTACCTAGATTTTTTAAATTTAAACAGTACTAGAATGGCATCATGATCTCATAAATTTACAGATGAGCTGACTAAATGTCACTGTAAATTGTATGTCAGCAGTTTCTTTTCTCACACTTCTCACTTGTGAAACTCTTTTCTGGCTCAATGATTTCCAGCCAACTTTAATCTGCAAAAATTTAAATGCAATGTCAATTGCTATCTACTGTCCTCCTGATTACTCTTTCCTCCTCCTGCTCATTATTCATGTTTCTGTTTCCAATTCTTCCACACCCTGTACCCCCCTTGTGTCTTAGTGAGTTTATTGCCTTGCATAGAGTAACATTGATTTTAAAAAAGACATATATATGAGTAAATTTGAATGAGAATCCAAATGAATGGCAAATATATAAGACAATTTTGAACAACCTTTTGCCATAACATGTTTTATGAGGGATCCAGCATATAGAATTTTATTTCACACAAACAAAAACTATATTAGCAAGACAAAATATAATTCATATTAAGCATCTGAACACTTGATTTTTACTTTAACTGTATCATTGTAAAAGTTTAATTAATCTTTTTTTTAATCATTTCACCCCAAATCTTCTGCATGAAAAAGGGTAGATGAAATTGTTCAGTAATGGTTGTGCTAGCACAAAGTCACATGTCAGCATGACCGAGGGTTTGAGCATCTACCTTGCTGGCTAAGGTAATCTTAAGGTTGGTGGATTATAAATTTTAGGTAACCTCTCTAAAAAAAATGAACTCTATGCACTCATGAGTTAAATAGTTTCCGCATACTAGCTTAATATCTAATTGTTGGTCACTGGATAAGATTTTAGGAAGTGAGTTAGGTTGAGAAGTTTTTGCCACCCATCATATTCATATGTACAAAAACACACACACCCACACACAATATCAAATCATATCAGACATTTCCATGCAAATTGCACACTCCTGGGGTTTGAACATAGATGCAGACTGTAAATGTAAAGATGCTATCATGGAATGGACAATATAAGACTTGATCACTATTCAAATTCCCAGTGGAAGTAAATTTATTTCCCATGAGTTTATATGTTGGATATGTAATGGAATATTAGACAACAATCAAATTTCACAAAGTAATTGTGTATATTATTATATGTTGATTATCTTCATCCTCGATAATAAGATTATTATATCTTAATAAATCTGATCTCTCATCATCTTTATTTATTACTTTGCACATTATAAAGAGGATGAGTGCAACAGTGATGAACTAAAAACTGGTAACCTTTGGCCAAATAAGACGAAATCTAGGATCAGGGAGATGAAAGCTCAAAAAATAATGGAACATTTTTTATGAAAGTTTACATAGAAACTTGCAAGAAAAGTTCTGTACTATATATCAAAATAAATGTCATAAACATTTGAATTCTCAGAGTTACACTCATGTGGGTACTATGGGTTTGAAATAGATGAGGTTACTGTTGGTCCCTAATTTCCAGCTGGATGAGTTAACCAATTGTTATGGTTTGAGGTGGAAAACTTTCAAAATTTGAGAAGAAATGAATTTCAACATGTGAAGGAATTTTACATATATATTTATGAATAATGACAAAAGGAAAACTTATCTTAACCAAAGAGTTTCATCCTCTGATAAACTTTATCAAAGAAAATATAAAGATTTTATTCTGCAACAAATATTTAAAACAAAATTAAAAATATATTCAATTTCTAGAATTTTAATACTAAGAATGCTTATAAATATACTTCTGGCTAACGGAAAGTCAAGGTAAATTATGGAGGATGTAATTTAATGTCTAATAAATGTATGTTAAACTATAAAGTGAACAAGGATGAGGAGAAGAAGAAGAGTGCTCTAAGTTGGTTAACTGATGAGAAAGGAGCCCCATAACCTGATTGAGCCAAGGCCAGTTTTGAATTCAGAGCTTTTCATTCTCCTAGACCGGTTGCTACCTAAGGCTATAGAACCCAGTCAGTCCTGCTATTTACCTGGAGGGAGAAGAAGAGGATTCATATCTTTCCCAAGGGTATTAGCATATAAGTAAATGTAATAGATTCAACTGGAGTTCAAACTTGGCTCTCCAATTCATCAATCCAAGCTAGTATCCATTACTCCACCATGCCTTCTTGAATAAATGTTGTTGTTAGTGAATTTTTTTTTATAATGTAATTATTATTTATATTATTCTAGTTTGAGATTAATTCATGCATTATATATTTTAAATAACAGAAGGTATAAAATTTAACCATTTTATTTTAATTTTTATAATCATAGATGTTGGCTTTGGAAAGGGTATATTTGAAAAAATCCAGAGCACAGATTTATATTTTGGTAACATTTGATAGCTGCACTTTCAAGAACTTTCCATCTAAGTAAGTTATTTTCTTTTGCAATAAGTGTAGCATTCTTTAGATCAGAATTGTAGGTGAACTTATTTCTATGTATGATTAATGCATCTGACAAATTGTTGTTTATAAAATCCTTTTTTCGTTTATAGATATATTTTTAAATAAACTATAAAATAGTTTTCTAAAAACTAAGAACTTCTATTTATAAATACTTGTTACTAAATAAAATCTTTACATTTGCCTTGATAAAGTTCCTCTGAGGATGAAATGTGTAAGCTAAGATAAGTTTTCCTTTTGTCTTTATTCATATTGTCCTTTTACTGATATATTTTTAGTTATCTTTGAATTTTTATACATATTTACATAATTTTCCAATGAAGGCACCCCTATCCTATCTTAACTTAATCTCTTTTCGAAAATAACTCATATTTTGATACAATAGTTGTCAGTGAAAATGAATACCATACCACCTCTTGTTAAAATGATGTGATTTCCCCGTATCCTTAGAAACTAATATTATGAATCTATGTGCTTATAAAACTCAGTAAATTTCAAAATAAGTTATTCCAAAATTCGCTTGAAAGTGAAACAGGAATAGGGACTTTAATTTAATTCTATAACTGAATTTGAAGTTTTTAGTTCCTGCTTTTGAAACATGGTAATTCCTGTTTAGCGATGGAATCATATTTTTAAATTAGTAAATTTATAATATATGTATATATATATATATATATATATATATAACAAACAAAACTATCATTATAACATCAATAAACATTCTTCCAGCATTAAGCCAGCAAAAAAAAAATCAGATAAAAGAAAACGAAAAAATCATCAAAAAAAAAGATGAGAAAAAACACGAAATTAAAAATGATAGACACTCACCTACACAAAAATCTAAAGTGCTCAATCATTCTAGAAATAAGACTAAGGCAGAAGAGTAACACTGACAAAACAGCACTCAGGGACTCCGATCCAATCATAACATAACTTGTTTTGAAATCTTAACACTGAGTTTCACACTATACAATTGTAAGACCACAAGAACCAGTTCGTTTCTTGTCAATTGATATTAATATAGCATGAAATTCAGAATTTTGGATCAGAGTCACTCTTTGTTAATTAGTATGTGTGTGTGTATATATATATATATATATATATATATATATATATATATATATATATATATATATACACACACACACATATATATATATATATATATATATATATATATATATATATGCAAGTTTTGTTGAAAAACTACTGTAGTGGTTGGGCATTTTATATTTCTCATGTATTCCTATAATTTTTTTTTTTATTTTCAGGGCATAAATTATATATAAATTGTACGAATGTTTTCCAATTGTTTTCGGTTATGCTTTTAGCCATTATCAAGTACAAACATTATTATTACTTTTAACTGAATATATGCATTGTTTTAGGTATGTATCTAGAGTTACAAGAATGTTTTATTTTCCAAACATGGTCAGCATATTGTGGTCATGTTCATAGTTGATATTATTGAGGTTGGCTTTCTCTTTTTTATTAATAAGGCTTCTATTATTTTTAGCCTTTTTGTACATGTGGATGATGCTATTATATTTGTATTGTCAACGAGTATGTTACGGATAGAGTTTAGATGGTCAGAGAGATGTAACATGACATATCATGAAAATTATATTAAAAAAAACTCAACCACACCTTGTCATCATTTTCAATGAAACTTGCATAAAAGAGGGATTACTACCCAAATACACAATATATATATATATATATATATATATATATATATATTGGGAGAGAGACAGAGACAGAGAAAGTGAGAGAGAGAGAATATTCAATAAGTTGTAGTGCATTTCCCTTCAGATAAATGATTTACTTTAGTTATCATTTCAAAGGTTCTAATTGCACTTTTGAAAAGAGTTGCATCTCTGTCTATAAATCCAAGGTTTATTTGTTTACTATCTTCATTGCCATAAATTTCTTTTTTGACTATCGGACAATTTTTCAAAACTAACAATGTAATTTTTTCCATAATAATTAAATCTGACATGAAATCAGTAAACTTACAAAGAAACAATATTCCGTCATAGATAAAACCATTTCTGATTTGTATGAGAGCAAAAATATTTCATCAGTACTTTAAAGATCTTTCTTATCAAACAGTATGTTTACATCTCCATGGTGTTTTACTATAATTTAACCCTAGCATTAAACTTAGAATATGTTTAAAATAACATGTTTTGAACAGCATATGATTAGTATATGTTTAGATCAAAAACAATTAGAATAACATGTTTAGCACATATGCCTAGAAAAACAGATGCTCAGAATAACATGTTTAAAGCGACACATAAAGAAGAGCTCATGTTTAGAACAACAAATGGTTAAAATGATACATTTTGAACAACATCTGACAAGATCAGCTCATGTTAAAATACTATATCTCTGTAAAAACACATGTTTAGAGTAAGATTTTTAAAACAATATGGTATTAGAATAATCATGTTTAGAACAGTTCATATTTAGCAATATTCTGATGCCATTTTTCAACTTTTGACTATAACAAAACATTATTTATATTTTTATAAGCATGTCAAATGTAAGTAGTGCTTTTTTTACAATTATTTCCAGAAATTCAAATTTTAATTTAGTCTAGTATGCTTTGAATTATTTTGTCAAAAACTGAACAAATTATTTTTCTTTAAGAACATGAAATATGTAGATTAATTTAAGTAGAGGCTGAGAGATAATTAAAATAAAAATATAAGCCTTTTCAGAGTCAGACATTGTGAAACTCAGGCAGTGAAACAAAAGATTCTTTTGAAAAAAACAAAAATACTGTTGTAACCATGGGAAGGTTACTGAATAGAATAATCACATGAAGGTTGGTAATGAACGTTAATACTTAGGACAAGAACAGCACATATAAGATTCACCAGTGGCATGTAGAAGTAATAGTCAACTACTAGAAGTGAGTCAAGTGAATTCCACAATGAAATGAAAAGGATATTTACCAACCACACCACATGGTCAGATGTGGCACAAGGTTGAATTTAATGTGGGGTATCTAAACCATATGCTCGGCCGAAAATTTCCCGTAGACTCCTTATAAAACGGGTTTGGGAAGCTGTTTCCTGAGTCGAGACTCTGCCCTTTGAAATAACCTCATCTAGATCCTCTGCCTGGAGGCAGAGACTTTTGATCAAACAGCTGAGACAAATTTCAACTGCAGACCAACATACAGTATTTACTACTGTATTTATGTGAATGGGGACATACCCATTATTATCCATAGGTGTGCTACAACAGAATGTGACTTAAATCAAGATGCCAGGCTAGGGCTGATAGCATTACAGACTCTTCTTTGGATTTTGTTTTGAGTACCTTAACATATATAAGCAGGGGCACCAGACCAGATATAGCTGCAATATTCAATGCACAAACATGATAGATTTATAAATGTGCAAGAGGGATTCTGACAAGAAAAATTATTTGACATGACACAGTGAACCAACTTTGTAGCAGACTTCACAATTGATTCAATATAATTGCTCTACTTTAAGTCAGTAGAAATTGTGAGACATATGACATACAATGAGTTACTTTCCTGGAGGTTAGCATCAGTTATGCTGATGAAGGGCAAAAATGGTTCTCTATGATAATTAAATGAAAGCAGTTTCTTTTTGGTGGCATTAAAATTAATGAGTAGCAATACAAAAATAGAAAGGAGCATGAGACAAGGATTTGTCTTTTCCCCAGATTTTTTTTCAAACTCTAGTGACACTATCCTAAGGGATCTGGAGACCTTACCTACATTGATTTTAGTAATTTTAACAATATAAAATATGCAGTTAACTGTGCTGATAGCTGACTCAGAAAAAAAAAACTACAGGACCTCAGGGTGGTAGAAGAAAGTGAGAAAAAAGGACTAACCATCAACTGCAAGAAAACAGAAAGTATGGTCACAGCAAGAGAAAAAGACCAAGAAGCAAGTTACAAATTGGAGATATAAACATTGAGTGGGTGCTGAAATTTAAATATCTGAGAAGTGTTTTAACAGAGAATGGAAAATGTGGCACCAAGATCTGAATATGTATCGAACTAGTGAAAGAAGCATTCTAAAAGCTAAGCGAGGTGCTGAGTAATGGAAAAATCTTGTTAGAAACAAAGTAAAAGTGCTGATTACAGATATCCATCCTATTATATCACTGGGTATATTGAGGGCAAGAAAGATAGGGGGGGGCATGAAGCCACTTACCTGATGGGCTTGTGTGAATGTATGGTAGAATGGTGGGGCTAAGGGAGAAAAACTGCTAAAACCCACATGTTGTAGGAAGTTGAGGAGAGCCATGACTTCCTATGTCCTGAAAAGATGTGGCATATAGAAGAGGAAGACATTTTAAAAGCCATTTCTTGCCCCAGTTTACAACTGACTGGAAGTTACGTTTTTGAGCAGTTTCCAGTTTTTCTTTGTCAGATCTATCAGATTTACTATTTAAACATGAGTAAATCGTTGCCTATATTTCTGAGATAAGGTATTGTAACTATTTACACTACTTACATCATTCAGATTATTGTCCTCATTTTAATTGCCATATTCACAATATTTTGGCCATTGTATTCTCTAGCCCTCTTCAGGTGATATTTCTTGGAATTTTGAAGCAAACCCTTTATTTAGCCCAGGCATGGCTGATCATATATGGAAAGAAATGGTAGATCACTGCCCTCTGTGGGATGAAGCTGGAATAATAGAAGATCACTGGAAAATACAAAAACTTAAGGAATCAGTGCATATGCTAAGCTGGGAACCAGTAATATAGAACACTAGAGAAAAACAACAATAACAAAAAATTGTAATATGAGCTCTAGTAAAAAAGGTTACTGAGACATTATGATTACAAATCCCCAAAATTCACTCATTAATGTTCCCATGGCCTAGTAGATAAAAATGTTGATTGATCGATCCAAAAGTGACTTGACCCAAAGAGTTGTTTATTTCAATACTTGGCCACAGCAGAAGGAACAAAAATTTGAAGTGTTGTGTTATCAAAGATAATTAACTGAAACTAAGATTTTCCAAAGGCACGGCATGTGAAATTAGAACAATTTCCAACACTTTCCCACTACCGTGACATGGCTTCCTTCAGTTTTTTTATAAATATTTTCATGGCAATCATTCTAATGAACTCTCCTCCTTGGTATATCGACCACATGAATTTAAGCGTACTACTAGATTGGTTACTAAGTCTCATCATTTTGCTGTTGAAATAGCTAAATGTAACCATATTTCTTGACTTTGGAACTCTCTTCCAGTTTCTTGATTCTTTGCTGCCAAAAATCTTCAAAAATTTAAATGCATCATCAATTGCAATTTTCTCTCTTCCTGAAATCTGTCCTTTCTCCCCACTAAAGACTTCTCGTTTTCTTCCACTCCATGTAACTACTTGTGTCTTAGTGGCATTATCGCCTTGCTTGGGGTGAGAAAAAAAATAATAATTAAAAAATATGTTATAAAAACAAATTCTTTTCATTATTAAAAGTTAGAATTTGGTAAATAAAGTGCTTTTTTAATACATAAAAGTAAATCGAGCTTATTTCAAACTTCTAAATTTGATATACTCTGTATAGATAAAAGTAATTTTACTGGAACTTGTCTTACTATTGTAGTAAAGTGGGAAGAATATTTTTGCATTTTAGTTTACAATATAAAAAGAGAAAAAAATACCAATATAAAAATAAATGACATAAAAACTTATAATGCTATCATTTTCCTTTCAATAGACAAGAACTAGAAGCCAGACTAGAAGTCTGGACTGCTACAAGGACACTCAAATCTTGTTTTTATCTCAGCAGCTTTGAAGATCATCTGTAATAGAATTCAGTCATGTGGAACATGGCTCTAGTTTACCATTACATCTATAAAGCATAACTTTTAAGACACCCTGTATGTATTAGAGCAAATCCGGCTATGGATTGAAGTCACAAATCTTTATAAATCCTCCAAGAAGAGTGCTGTACTTTTTATCCAAAAGGACCCGGAAAGAATATTCTTAAGAAATTCATTGGCCATAGGTTAGAACTGAATTTCCTATCATTCTAAAAGGAACAAGGAATCCTGTCCTACCATATTGTAAGTATTAAACTTGTTGAGATTTTGTATTCTAACATGCAAGTGACCATTTCAAACACCCAAGAAATTATAAAGACATGTTTTATATTTATATATATATATATATATATATATATACACTAAAATTCACCCAATACAGTACTCAAGAGCTACTCAAGTAGTTTTTTTTTTTACTAATGTTCACCAAATAGAAGGTGCAAGAGCCACTCATGGTAAAAGGTTACTGAATAAGGTGTGTGATATTTATATAGGAGCCAGAAGTAGAAAGTAAATATTATGAGAATATGGAAGATAGGTAAAAACTGATTATTGACTTGAAGAAGCTAAGATTGTAGTGTTCAGGGAAGCATTCCAGAAAGCAGTGTTTCTGAGAAAAAGTTGTCTGAGTAGAACTTCCTTCTTACAATTGAAATATGGAGGGAATCAGAGTGGTTTGATTCTATGGATGTAGCATGGTGGGTCTTGCTTGTAAAGGTCTGTACTTGTGAACCTAAAGAACAGAGCTCACTCAAACATTTGCCATGGAAACAGTAATAGAACAAAGATAAATCTGTAATGTTGTGTCTGCAGAAGAGAGACTGCAGGGCAGAAATCTTCAATGAGGCTGCATAGAAGATTTTGAACTCTCTGTCAAGACTAGAAACTGAGGATTGGGCAACTCCAGACCAAGTAAAGGAGCCAGTTTATCCCTTTACTGTTCAGGGTTGGGTTTATGGTTCTTTCTAAAGTAATCTCATTTTCTTTCACTCCCAGTAACATCTTGTACCTTAGTGGCATTATATTGTGGCCTGTTAGGGGCCAGAAAGAAAGACACGAAAAGAAAAAGGTAGGTTGAACAAGTGTATTGAAATAACAAATATATACAAAATAAGAGTGTTATTAGTCAGCAGATATAAGTGTCCATCCAAACTGTCAGGTTACACTGCGTCCTGACTGCCTCTTAGGAAGTCTTGCAGGTTAGTATTTATGAAGGAGGAAGAGTTCATTCTAATGTAGATAGGTCACCATAACACATTATTGCCTTGCTCAGGGTGAACTGATTAACAATCATACATTTTTGGTACAAACAAGATGGTAATGCTGAAAAAATTGTGTGATGTTTTATTGATAACATGCTTGCTTATGAAAATTATTTGCAAAGTAACTTGATAGTAACATTAAATGAGGGTTTTCAATGAAATAATGTGAAATCAAGAAAGTAAAATAAGGTGTTAAAAGGTAGGAAAGATGAAATGTTCATTATTAGAATAAAGCCATTTTGGGTTATTTTTTGGGGGAGTTAAGTTTCATTAAATAAAAATCTAAAAAGTGCCCTATTATATTAAGAGTAGCTAGGTATGCCTATCATCTGGTGCAAACTCCTTCCTGGTTTTTTGAATAGGTGTAGAGGTTTATACCATGTTTCCTGTTTAGGACTGGGTTTCCATTTCTTTCTAAAGCCTACTTCAACTTGATACTTCTGATGTCTTTGCCTAAACTCTAAAATTTTATTTTCTATTTATATTTTAATTTATATTTTTCCTCAATAGATGTAGATAGATTCACCTATTGTGCAGTTCACACTCCTCCCCAGTCTTTTGAACAGGAGTAGAGGTTTCTTCCTTGTTTACTGTTTAGGATTGGGTCTCCAATTCCTTCTAAATTTGTCTCATTCTCTTTCACTCCCAGTAACCCTTTGCATCTTAGTAGTATTATCATCTTGTTTAGGTTGAACTGATTAAAAAAAGAATTTTCAATTCAAAATAAGTTTAAAATTTATCTTCTTTCTCCATAACTGATCTAATTTGTCATTAATAAACTCCATGGAGATCAAGGATTGGAAAAAGCCATCAATAGTATTGCTTAAAGGTTTGTTTATCCAAGTAAGACTAAATGAAAATTTAGACTCAAGAACAAAAATAAGTTCTTTCATTGTTATGCTAATAATGAAAACCCCCCACCCTACTTTGTAGCTAATCCACTGAAAAGAAAATTACTACTTTATATTAAGCCAGAGATTCTCCATTTTTTATTTGTTTATCCATGCACCCTTTTAACAATATTTAAGAATTTTATTTACCAATTCCAAGTTTGATTGACTCAATAGTACCAATTCTTCATTAAAGCACTGATCTGCCACCCATTTGTAGAGGGATTATTTGCTGATTGTGAGCAACTTTTCTAAAATAATACAAAACAAAAAAAAATAACTTTTGGAAATAGTAAAGTAAGTAACATAACATTGCTATTCTGCACCCCTAAATCTTATTATTTTAAAATACATTATTTGAGACAAATGTCTTGTAATGTAAAAAAAAAATCAACAAAAAGTTTCTTCCAAAAATATTATTGCAGAAGTAAATGTGCAACAGACAGTCTCCACCTATTTTGACTGGATCTTTTCATTGAATAATGGCTGAGCTTCCATATTGTGTTGTGCAAGCTATGAATGATTATAAACAATCAAATGGGTACCATCAGGTTTACAGTGGTTGCAGGGGAGGGGGGTGTCTATATCATTTGCTGCAGTCTGTTTTTTGATGGCTGTCTTTATGCGGTGACTGAAAAACTACTATCTATCTATCTATATATATATATATGTATATATATATGTATATATGAATAAAGATAAGTTTTCCTTTTGTTTTTATTCATATTGTCCTTTTACAGATATACTCTATCTGAAATTTTTACACACATACATATATATAGGAAGAAATATAGTTTTAAGGTGTGCTATATTTATGGGATAAAGTGCTCATTATCAGAGATAGATCATATGTAAATATAAATAGAGAAGTGAAAATTGAAGTCAACACTCAGAGGTGACAGGCTAGATTGCATCTAGCATAAAACAGCCCTTCGCCTCTGAGTGTTGACTTCAATGTTCATTTTTATATATATATATATATATTTCAAACATTATTTTTAGTTAACACCCATATTTGAGTAGATGCTCTATTTTATTTAAACAGTATTTATTTTATCTACTGCACTCTGCACACCTGAGAAAACTTATCAAAGAAAATATGCCCTCCGGCAGGATTTGAATCTGCAGGAGAATCCCCCGTTTGATCCAGTGTACTTTTATCACTTGGCTATGAAGAGCTTCACTATCAAACAAGGTTCTATTTGAAATTAAAGAGCACTCACTAGTTCAGATATTCTTGAAATGCATATCTGCTCAGTTCAAACAAAATGTAAACAAAGCAATTTCTTAAGAATTAATGGATATTTTTTTTTAATCTGACATATTTTTATTATTTCAGACATTACTTTTAGTGGAAATAATCGTGGAAGTAATAAACATATGGTGAATTAATAAAAAAAAAGACGATGGTGGTTTCTCCTTCAAAGGGGGATGTAGTTTTGAATCCTGCTGCAGGATACTATTCCTTTATTAAAATTTCTCAGATATGCAGGCAAGTATATGAAATAAATACTGTTTAAATAAAATGGTGTGTTTACTCAAATATGGGTATCCACTAAAAATAATGTTTGAAGTAATAAAATATGTGAGATTAAAAAAGTAAATAAATTTTATTTTATGTACATATATATATATATATATATATATATATATTTCTGAGATGATGTATTATGTACATTATTTACATTATTCGAACTATTGTTGTCATCTTTGTCGCCATATTTATCACAATGTTTCAGGTGGTTGGAATGTCAAACTGAACCCTTTATTTCACTCACTGGGGTAGACTGTTCTAGTTCCACTTGCCATGTTTAATGGATGTCAGTTATCAGTTATTTCCTGCTAATTTCTCTCTGAAAGTTCTCCACTGCCTTCACAGGGTATTGAACTCACACTCTTTGTATCCTGTCACTGGATCTAACTAATGCCTTTATCCACTGTGCCATGTGTCCTTCCAACTACCTGAAGAAGGCTGGAGCGTACAACGGCTGAAACGTTGTGATAAATATGGTGACAAAGATGAGGACAATAGTCCGAATAATGTAAATAATATATTTATATATACCTGACTCTCCTGTCAAATTAGACATATGAGGGTCAAGCAGATCAGTTCCCAGGAAACTGACAGCCCAACAACAGCACATGAGATTTGATTACAGTGGTGAAGGTTTTGTGTAGAACCATCCACACCTTTTGAAGGGCCGAATACAGAGACCTGGTGCACTAAGTGACACAAGGTCCCCAAACGAACCTCTGCAGGTTTTGTATTCAGAGTTTTATATATATATGTATTCTCTATGTAATATATATATATATATATATATATATATTTTGTGATGGTATATAATTATTTAC